>CAUYRT010009824.1:0-36044 GCA_963574885.1 Lepilemur ruficaudatus | reverse complement strand
GATGGTGGTGCCCTGGGATTTCCAGGTGTGTTCTCATTCTCCACCTCAGTGGGGGCAGGTCTGGGAGTTGAGTCTGGAAGGAGCTGGGTTGGGTAAGCCTGCCCTGAGGCACCACAGTTGCTGTTAGCAGGGGTCAAAAGGCTTTTCTTTGCTTCTGGGCAAAGCTGTCAGGGAGGGGCTGAAATGACCCCACTCAGCCAGAAATTCTGCGTGTGGGGGTGGGGCTGTTTGAGACCTGCAGTTTGGAGCAAGTCTCACTCCTTTCCACCCTCCCCGGCTCCGCAGCTTCTCCTGGGCCTCTGCCAGCAGACAGGACCCCACGCCAGCGGGTCTCCCCTGGCTGTGGTGCAGGCCGGGAGTCTCCCTGCCCAGGATAGCAGCCTGGGCTGGGGACACAGCCCTTCCCTGCAAGGAGAGTTGCCCCTCAAGCACGCTGATCCGCCCCCGAAGGCACACACACCAAGTAGGCACGTTCACTAATGTCCCTTCTCTGCCCCAGGGCAATGCAAGACCTTGGTGCACCAGGTCTGGTCTACAGGTCTGATCCCTGGATCCTGGAATTCAAACCGTGACCCGGCCAGGAAGTGGCGTGTCGGTCCTAAGTCACCCACAGGGTGCCCAGGCTGGGTCGATGTCTCTCAGCCTCGGGATCTGCCCTGTTTTCCTGGAGTCACCGGGCCAGTAGCACCTGGGAGGGCTGGCGGATAGGGAGCTCACAGTCTGAGTACCCTTCAGTCTGCTGTAGGGTCCCAAATGGAAAAGTCCCATTCCCTTGAGATGCCTCCGGGTGGTGGCTAAATTGGAACCGCGGGTAGGGAAGGGGGAGGGGAGAATGAGGCAATATGGCTCCTGCTGATCGGCTTGAGTCTGTGGGCTGGAAAGTGTCCCCGGGGGAGCTGGGAGCCTGGTGCCGTGTCCACAAGAGGCTCACCGCTCACTGGCAGCAGCCATCTCTCGGCTGGTGTTAGCAGGTTTCTCCAACTGTCCAGGAGTCCACCAGGAGTCCGAGATGCAAGGGAGGGGAAAGTTAGCCGCTCCACCTACCCTTGTCGCCGGTCTGCAAGCCTCTTGTGGGTTTCTCCTTCCAGTTCTCCTCCACAACCTCCTCCCTTGGAGTCTCTCGTAGTCTCAGGTATCCCTCCTTCTGACCCTCGTCCGATGTATGCTTGTCTGCTTGCTTATTTCTTCCACTTTCTTCTAAAATCTGTCTTTTTTGTGGAGACACTCTGGCTGGCGGCTTTTCTTGTCTGCCATCTTTAATCTCGTAAATGAAGCTTTCTTAATTTCATTTTGAACTGTTGATGTCACTGTTTAGAGATGCAATCAGTTTTTGTATTTTGACCTTGAATTTTGCAACCTGGCTGAACTAGTTTACTAATTCTAATACTCTTTGGTGAATTTGTCAGGTGTATGTCATCTGCAAGTACAGGGAGTGTTTTATTCTTTCCAGGTTAGATGCTGCTCTGCCGTGCACACCCCGACTTTTTTGTTACCTTGTTGTCCTGTTTAGAACCTGCAGCACAATGTCAAGAGACGTGCTGTGAGGGGACATTCTGGTCTTGTTCCTCATTTTAGGAGGAAAAGTTCTGATTTTCACTGTTAAGTACTCTCTGAGAGGTTTTCACAGTTGGCCTTACCAGGCTGGGAAACTTCATTTCTATTCCTCGCTGCTGAGTGTTTTTGTCACAAGAGGGTGTTAGAATTTGTCCAGAGCTTTTTATGACTGTATTAATATGATCATGGGGTTTTTGTCTTTCAACCTATAAATGTGGTATATCACGTTAATAGATTTTCAGCCATTAAACGAATAAATCCTACTTAGTCATGGCACATAATCCTACTACCTTACACATCTGCTTTTTATTTTTTACGATTTCATATTTTTGTCTCATATTGGTAATATCTTCTCAACTCCTTAAATATATTTATCTTCCTTATTTTAAATTCTTGGTTCATGTATTTCAATGTTTTTGCTTTACTTTGTTTTGTGCCTGTTACCTGTGAGAGTGTTGGTGTTTCAGACTGAGAGAGGCATTAGGAAGAGGGGATTGGCAAAGGTGATGAGGAGAGATACTGACTTTTCTTAGGAAGTACAGACGGTCCCCAACTTGTGATGATTCCACTTAAGACTTTCAGACTTTATGATGGTGAGAAAGTGGTTCTCATTCTGTAGAAGCCGTGCGTCAATACAGTATTGAATAAATTACATGAGCTTTTCCACACTGTAACATAAAATAGGCTAGGTGTTAGATGATTTGGCCCAACTGTAGGCTAATGTAAGTGTTCTGAGCCCACTGAAGGGAGGCAAGGCTAAGCTATGATGTGTGGTAAGTTAGGTGCATTAAATGCATTTCCGACTTAGGATATTTTCAATTAACATGGATTTATCAGGATGTAATCCCCCCGTGCGTTGAGGGGCATCTGTATTGAGTTTGACTAGGACACTTGCATAGCAGGGTAGCCAAAGGGCACTGCATTTGACTAGGAAAGTCGCATAGTAGGATAGCCAAAGGGCACTGAGTTTGACTAGGACAGTCGCATAGTAGGATAGCTAAGGGGCACTGCATTTGACTAGGACAGTCGCATAGTGGGATAGCCAAAGGGCATTGAGATTGACTAAGATAGTCGCATAGTAGAATAGCCAAAGAGCACTGAGTTTGACTAGGATAGTCGCATAGTAGGATAGCTAGGGGGCACTGCGTTTGACTAGGGCAGTGGATAGCAGGGTAATGAGGGTGGGCAGGAAGAGGAAAGCGAAGATTCTGGGCGATGGAATCTGGCAGTGGCAGAGCTCAGCGCTGGGAGGTGTTGCAGCCCTGCCCTGCCAAGGGCGGTGGGTTCCAGCTGCACTTCTCAGCCCGAGCTTAGCGGGTCGCTGGGAGGTTGGCCTTGACACTGATCTGCCTGCACCGCCTTGCACTGAAGCGCTGTGCGGGGAGCTGGCAGGGAGCTCTCCCGGTCTGTTTTCTCTTCCTGTCAATCTGGGCTTGGCAGCCACAGAAGGGGAGGGGAGGGGAGATATTAGAAAGGAGGAGAAAATAAAACCGCGGTTTTCAAAAATCCACTTTCCTGGGAACCTCCAGGCAAGCTGGTGGAAAACCTAATCCCCAGGCCTCCACCCCTGGTAATTCTTCTTATTAGGTCTGAAACCTGCCTTTTAAACTCTCTGTGATTCTGACCCAGGTGGTCCAGGGATCGAGCTTTGAGAGAATGGAGGCAGAGGAGCCCTCAGGTCTGCCCTGCATGGGGAGCAGCCTGTGGGGGTCTGGGGTCTCCTGCAAGGCCCCTCTAGGCTGTCCTCAGAGGGGTGCTCTGCGTTGCCTGGCCCTGGAAGTGTAACCCTCTGCCTGCATTTCTCTCTGGTCCCTCCTGTTGAGGAAGAGCAACGACAACGTGGAGATCATGGGCACATCTGCGGGTGTCGATGGAACAAAACCGTCTTCTACTCAACCGCCCAGGCTAGCGAGAATGAAATATGTATTTCAGAAACTCCCAGTTGTCTTTAATCATGCTGTCAATTCAAAGCAACCTGCAAACAGACTAAAATATGGGACTTTGGGCAGGCAAATAGAAAAATCGACAAAGCAGGTGGGATTTGAGCTGCCGGTGACGGCGAGAGTTGCACCTGGCAGCGTGTGCCTGTTTCCCCTAAGGTCTGTGAAGTTGTATTAAACAAAACAAATATTGCTGGAAAAATAAAATATGCTTCTGAGTGCTTCACCCTGTTTGGGGACTTGGAAAGGTGGGATTGAAGAGAAAAAAATTACTGTTTCCCTGTCATTGGGGAAGCAAAGCTACTAACCTCTTTTTCTGCTAGCATCATAGCTGGGCCCACCGATTTCTGCACCAGTGAGGGGTGAAGGTTCCTAGCCGCGCCCCACGTCAGCCGGGAGTTTTGTGTGCAAGACACTGGCTCAGCCGCAGGGGCGCGGGCGCGTGGGGCCATCCAGGGAGAGACGGGAAAGCTTCCGTGCACATTCTTTCACGCTGAGAAATGTTCTTTATAAAATTTGCTGATCACTTTTTTCAGATTATAAGTAAATGTTGTTATATACCTGGAAGAATTCTTGAAAATAATGTGGATATAAAATCTTTAATAATAAAGTCAACTTTTAAGTGTACCCTAGAAACTTTAAAAATATAATTTGCTGAGCTGGAGAAATCCCTTTAGTTAAGCAAGTATTCCATTATTTTGTTGGTTTTTTTAGTCCAATTTTTTTTTTTACTGTTGCTTTGTTTAAAGTGAGGTCCACTAAGTTATATTCTATAAGCTGACTTACCTAGTTATTTATCTAGTTAACAGGTATTTATAGGGGAATTGCTGTGTGCACAGTATGTAAAGGTACATTGTGGGGGTGGATCGGGATTATAAAAATAATGAGTAATGAAGGACTCAGTCATAAGGAGAGTTTGATTTCAAAACAATTATTCTGTGCGTGCCAAGGAATTAAAATCACAGGGCACAGAGGGAATCATGTGGACACGTCACACAGAATGAAGGGCCAGGTCAGGCCAGGTAGCACAGGTAAGCTTGCTGCGGCTAGTGCCCGCGTTAGGGTTGTCTGGTGATTGTTCACCTCTCCCAACCCTTGCCCAACTCGTCATCTACACCAGAGTCGGGACTCTAGTGCCTTGTTTTTACCCCACAAACTAAACCTCACTCCAAACAGGTGACGACTACGCCAGTGTTTGCCACTGGTAGTGGTGGAGTCAATCTTGGAAGACTTCACACAGTGATATTTTTATAAAATGCTCAAATTTTTCTTAGTCCAGCCATGAATTTTATGGGAGAAACCCAGAGACCTTGGCAATGACAGCCCAGGACTGGCTCATGTTGTTGCAGAAGGATTTGACAGCATTGCTACTTCAAATTACTGGTCTTCTCCGACTTTAATCACCGATCACGCTGGCTGTATTTTTCCCTCGTCTCTAACTATAACTTCCATACAAGAGCTTCTGGGGGAATATTGCTTTGCTTTTTCCCCAAACAGCAAAAGAGAGGCCGAGATGAGCCTGTGTTCTTTTATTCCTCATGTGATTCTGTTTAAAATGCACAGACATCATGGAGACATATTTAGCTCTGTACTGAACACCACAGAAAAACTGTTCCTCCAGGCTTTGGTGATAATTTAATTTTTTGAGTTGTAAGACTTTGATTTAAAATTGTAATGCATTGCTGTAGTCGCTTGCGTAGGCAGACAGCAATGTGGATTTGGTACAAACAGGTTTACACAATCATGGGCACTGTGCGTCCCACCCTACATGTTTTTTCCTCCAACAAAAATTTATTTTTCCTAATACTCACTTAAGATAAGCTTTTCTCATTTTAAATGCCCTTTTAAAAATATTGTGGAAAAAACAAAGTGACCTAATTCTAGAAACTTTGAGACTATCCCTTTTGCTTCTGAAAAATGACTGATTGCTATGTGTAAGAAGAAAGACCCCAAGAGAACACCTAGTTTAGATGGGTGGCATATGTATGAAGTCAGACACTGGACTGGGGAGTTTAAACAACAGACGTTGTCTTCTTACTGTTCTGGAGGCTGGAAGCCCCTGATCGGGGTGCCGGTGGCGTTGGTTCCTGGCTCTCTCCTGCCTTGTAGGTGGCTGCCTTCCTGCTGTGTCCTGGCACGGCCTTTCCTCTGTGCGTGAGAGACGAGAGAAGAGTGATCCCTGGTGTCTGTTCTTCTAAGGACACCAGTCCTATCCGATTAGGGCCCCACCCTTATGACCTAATTTAAGCCTAATGACCTCCGTGAAGGTCCTGCCTCCAAGTAAGGTGGTTGAGTCTTCAACATATGAATTTCGGAGGGGATCACAATGGGGTCCATAACAGGACGAATGCCCAGAATCCCGTAATTAAAAACCAGGAGACATATCACCCCAGGTCACAGCGGCCTGACCACAAGTTAACACATTAACTGCCATGAGAGTTGTATTTAACTCACTCTAGTTTTGACCCCAAGGCCACGTGAAGCATATATTAAAATCGTACTTGTACATGTCCTTATTGTTACAATTAATGATGACAATTTAATTCTAAAAATGTGGATTAAAATGAAGTCAATAAATTTCATTTTTCTGTTTATGTTTATCTTTAAATTACACTTGCAGTTTTTATTCTATTTTCATAATAAAACACTGTGGCCCAAAGGAAAAGTTTCTGGGTTTTTTTGTGTGGCAGTCCATGTGTTAAAAGAGACTTCACCAAGGTAGTATCTGGTGGGTCTGGATTCTTGGAAACAGTGGAGGAATTCACTCTACCTGGGCCAAAACATCTCTCCCTCAACAAGCTGAATCTGTATGTGCCATGGAATGTACAGCAATGTGGCTGCCACCTTGAATCTCCACTTCTGGGCCCATTGCAGCCATCCCTCCGTGTCCTGAGAGCTTGCTCTTCACGAGCAGGCTTCACTGCTCACCTGCAGCGCACTCTGCCACCTGTCTGCAGGCGCTATTGCTTGGGACCGCCTCTGGTCTGCAGACTCCCTTGCTACACTCTGATTTGCACTGCAGCGAGGGGGTTTACAGATGGACATAGACGGGTGATGCTTTGATGTCACTTTTAGAGTGCAGAGGGATCTGTGACGACAGTGACTTCACATGTACACAGACTTCTACATAATTGTCTTCATTAATCAAGGGTCTTGTGCTGTTGCTCTGAGATTGCTTTATTCTTTGCTTCATGTGCACAACCACTCAGTCGGTGAATCTTTATTGAGCACCGACCGTGTGTCAGGCATTGTGATA
The DNA here is from genome assembly GCA_963574885.1 of Lepilemur ruficaudatus. Taxonomy (NCBI): domain Eukaryota; kingdom Metazoa; phylum Chordata; class Mammalia; order Primates; family Lepilemuridae; genus Lepilemur; species Lepilemur ruficaudatus. The sequence continues at coordinate 29,294 of CAUYRT010009824.1, read as the reverse complement.
GATTATGGGGATGTGCAGTGAACCAAACAGATACCATCCCTGTTCCCTGAGAAGCTACAAGTTGAGCACATCTCTTGGTCTCTGAGATGTACTTTCCTCATCTGAAGGTAGGACTGTTAGAATGAGAAATCATCAGTGTTGGGATGAATATTTAAAACTGTGATTTTCTTTTCCTCTCTGATTATTAAGATGATTTGATCTCTTAAGGAATTTGGAAAATTTAAAAAAGCATGTATAAGAAAATTTAAAATCACTTGTAATCCATATAAACATTAATCATTTGGCATGTTTCTTCCTAGACCTTTGCCATGTGTAGGCATACATATATGTATGTATGTGCACATACACATTTTTGTATAAAAATTTGACATTGTTATATTCTGATTTGAAACTACTTTTTTTTGTTAATAGTATTTTCTCTCTATATGTATTTTATGTCATTGAACATTACTATTATGCTTGCTTATGGCTATTTGACAATCTGTCACATAGATATATCATGATATTTAGGGCATTTATTTATTTATTTTAGGGCATTTAACTTATTTTCCCATTTTTTACTATTACAAATAAATGGAAATATATATCTCTGATTGCTTCTTCAAAATAAATTCATGGAAGTAAGATTGTTGAATCAAACACATTTTTGCTTCTGGGTATATACATTGCAAAGTTTCTGTCCAGGAAGCTTGTATCATCTTACATGCCTGTTAGCCATGAACAAGAGAGCTAGTTTTCCCACATCTTCACCCATATGGACATGTATATTTTGTAAATTCTTGCCAATGTGATGGGCGAACATATATATTTTTAAAATTTAAAAATCATAAAGTAGCACTTGGATGAAGTTTTTATATGCCTTTTTAGCCATTTGTACTTCGCAGTTCCTATTATATCCTCTATTTTAATATTGTTTCGTTCTGCATAAATTTGTGAGAGAACTTTTTATCTTAAAAGTATTAAATCCTTTTCTTTTACACGTTGCAGGTATTTTTCGTATCTTATGGTTTTTCTCTTACATACATGTATTTCAGATGAAAAACACTTATTTCTTTTAGATCTATGTCTATTTGCTGTCTGTCTAATCCTGCTTCTTTAGCTTCTTTGCTTAGAAAACTTTTCAATCACAAGGTTAGATATATTTTCCTAGCTTTCTTTTTGGTTCCTAAATTATTCAGTTTATTTTGGGACTTTTTATTCTATTACATTTATTTGTGTATTTATTTTGCCACTAAAGCCACAATGTATCTGTTCCAGTCTTTCATGTGTAAGATCTCCAGTTCCTTTCTCTTTCTTTTTTCTTCTCTTCTATTTCTCTTTTCTCTCTTTCTCTCTTTCTTTCTCTCTTTCTTTCTCTCCGTCTTTCTTTCTTTCTTTCTTTCTTTCTTTCTTTCTTTCTTTCTTTCTTTCTTTCTTTCATTCTTTCTTTCTTCTTTCTTTTCTTTCTTTCTCTTTCTCTCTCTTATTTCCTTTCTTTTATTTCTTTTCGTTTTAAGCCTATTTCTATGTATTCTACAAATTGTCTCTATTCTGACTTCTACATGGATCTGCAGTGTTGATTCTGCTCTTGAACTGTAAGAACTTCAAAATTAAGTGATGATATTTAAAATTTCTTACTTTATTAACACAGACAGTATCATCTTATCTTAACAGTTGTCTTAGCTCATCTTTTAGCTTTTACCCTCAGTTCATATTTTCTTAAATTAAATGACACAAAACATGTGCCATTTAAAACTTTCTTCTACTTTTGCAGCAAGTATGCAAATAATTTCTTGATTTCTTTTCCTTGGAAGGTTTTCAAAAGTCCTCCTTTCTCTCACGTGAACTTTTTCACAGGCGCCATTCATCCTTGGCAGAGCAGAGAGTTACTGAGGCCTGGCTCCATCCCCACTGTGTGTGGTTGGCCTTGGATTCTTTCATGGTCTACCTAGATCCTTGTAGGATCTTCTGATCCAGTTTCAGCACTCAGACCCAATCGCAGGCCACGGCAGTGTAACCCGGTGGCCTGGGCAGAGGTGTGGAACCTGGTGCCTGGCAGTTCAGCGGAGGAGTGGAATCTCTTCCTTCTCTGTGTTCGTGAGGCTTTCCTTTACGGACTGGGCTTCTCTTCCTAGAGTTGTAGTTGACCCATCCTTCACTCTAGGTACGGGGAGTTTCTGTGCCCATCCTCCCTCCTGTGGGGACAAGGAAAGATGCTTCAGTTTGGGAAAGAGCCACAGTTCTCAGAGGTTTGTCTGTGAGTAACTCTGCCTCCTAGTGAGGCTGTGCTGCAGCTTCTGCAGGGCCATCTCTGGGGTCCTCAATGATGTGACATTAAGTGGGGTCCTGCCAGGATGCCCCCTCCTTGCAACCGAGACCGTGGAGCCCCTACCTCACCCCAGCCGGTCATTCTCCGGCACCCCCGTGAGTTAGACCCTTGGTGTTTGCTCTCCTGTCTCTAACTGGCTCCTCTTTAACCCAGAATGACCTCAAGAGTGGCACCTGTGAGGACCACTCTTCTGTAATCATCGGCCTGTTCAGCTTTTCACTGTTTCTTGCGGTCCTGGGCTTATTTTAGCTGGTTCCAGGAAGAGGTATAATTAGATGCCTGGGATGGAATAAGATGGCGGAAGACTTGTCTAGGGAATCAGGAATGGGTCCTAAAGCTTGTTTGAGATAACACCTGTCCTGCCAGCCTCACACCTGTGATTTGAGGATGAGATGATAAATGTGAAAGGACTTTGAAGTCTGCTCTTGAAGCATTATGCAAATAGCGAGTGGCTTTGTTATCTCCACATTTTATAAGACCAGAAATTAGTAGCCTTGGAAGCAACTTTGAGTTGTGAACTTTTTCTGAGGCATGTGTGATAGTGGAGGGCGGTTATTTAGGTGAGGCACAAAGCCATTCTATTTCTATGTTTCGCCTCCTTCTTTCACAGCCATACATCTGAAATAGAGGTTTGTCTTGTTCTTTATCTCCCCAAAGAGAAGGCTGGCCTGAATTTCCATTTTAGACTATTGCTTTGAGTGCCAAGAGATGGTTTCAGCAAAAGAAACTAATCTTCGTATAGGTCTGCCCCGAAACAATGCCTGGGATCGGGGGCAAAGGCTTTAATTAAAATGGAAGAGCTGGTAATTTCTGGCCTATCTGGGAAGCTTAAAGTTGATTTGGTTTGAATGAAAGTAATGACTTTTGCTTAAAATGCAAATATTAATGCAAGAAAGAGCCTGGGACTTACTCTGAATGCAATTGGAGGAGATTGTTATTTCTTTTTCTTGTTACTTCTTTTTTATGTCTTTTCCCTTAAAGTAACAGTCCTCCTTTTCCTCCTGAAACTCTAATGTACAATTTAACCTGTGGGGTACTTTTTCCTCCTTAAATTTCTTTTTGCTTGGCAGTTGCCTATCTTTTCAGAATTCTTAAAAGCTGTGCAAATTTTAGGTACTAGCAAATCTTTGAAAAAATAATAAGGATTTGTTGTCGTCTGTGTTTATTTGTATGACGTAAGAGCAGGTTGCAGAGGTGTCTTTCTTCCAGCCCTTCTCAGTGTAGTAGGGTGAACAGCTTTGGCCGCCCCGTCCTATTCTTTCTACTCCTACACAAAAAGTGAAGGTGACACGTACTTACCATGCCATTTGTAGGTACCCAAATGAAGTTTTAAAATTTGAAGTATCATGTATTGCTCTTAGCTCATCCAACACCAAGCGCTGCAATGCAAAAATGCATTTTGAATGTTGATAAGCCATTAACAAGGGCAGATGGGAATGTGGTCAATTATACCAGTGTATGTTAAAAGCAATTCTGATCAGTGATGCTTTTAGTAATTATAATAATTGTGGGTAAAAAGTATACTTAATGTGAAATGACAAAGGCTTAAGCATTGTCAAGTTATTATTATTATATTTATATTACAGGCAAATTTGTTACAGAAATAAAAGACAACTACCCATACTCCTTCTATTCTAATAAATGGTATGTTTTTTCCTTTCCACTGATCATTGTTCTACTTAGGAACTTTTATGTGATTGGAATCATAGCATCCGCGCAGTTTTGAATTTAGCAGTATTCTGTCAACATTCATGACACGGAAGCACTTTTTTCCAGTTCTCCACTTACCACGATGCTTCGCGTGGCGGCTTTGGCCCGGCTTCCGCGGTTGGGCGTGCCGCTGCCGCCCGTGTCTGTTCCTGTTCAGGTGATGCCGCAGTGGGCGTCTTGCTCCAATTTTGTTTTCACTTTCTTCTGCTGGGGAAGCTTTTGTGTGTTTGTTTGTTTGTTTAGAATAAATTGAAAGGAGTGATATTGCTGTGCCAAATTTCAAGGAATTTCTAGCAGGTGAGGAGTAGGGAGGAGACAGCGGGAGGAAGACACTAAATGTCGCAGAGCCCTTCATCTGGGAGGGAAGAAGAGGGCTGCTGGCGGTCTCCTCTCTCAGGTGTTGCAGGCCCAGGCTGGAGGCGGGACAAGCTGTGAGTGCCGGGAGCCATCTGCTGGGAACCTCTTTCCCTTTGCCAGTCAACGTAATTTGGAAGCGGCTTTGAGTTTGAATCAGACTAACTGGGAATGTGACTCCACGCTCTTCCCCACTTAAAAGTCTGTGGATTTTTACCTCCTGCTGGAAGCTGCAGGCAGGGAGGGCCTGGGATCCGGCCCAGGCAACCTCGAGAAAGCAACGGAAGGGAAAGAGATGCCCAGGCAGAGGGGAAGCTGCTAAGTGGTGAGCTTGGATGCTGTCGCCGTCATTCCAGAGTCAAGTGGTGTTTGCCAAAGTTCCGTTTTTCTCTCCTCGTAACCCGGGCAAGTGTGCCACCCACAGTGCAGTCAGTCCTTCTGCCACCAAACTGGCGGTGAAGGAGAAAAACAGGTCTGTGATGATCGAAATTGCTAGGAAGCCTCAAATCCCATGTCTTAGCACTAACAGCTTCACGGCAGAGTTTGCCATGTATTTCCCTTTTCTTTTCAGCTCATGGGCTCTTACTAGTTTCATCAAAGTGCAGTGAAATAACTCAGTGACCTCTGCCTTAACTGGAAAATCTTTTTTAAAAGGAACAGACTACTTTAGGAAAGAGAAAAACAAAACAATAAAACAAAACAAAACAGCTACCAATCAGGCCGCATGGTGAGATTTCCAATTTTGCCGTGATTTTGTCCTCTGGGAATGCAGAGGTTTGGGTAGATGGCTGACACAGGGACTGTGATAAGAAGTTCTCCTACTTGACAAATGCAAAATTGAAAATCCGCTTCAGCACATTGGAGCTCACACTGTTACCACTTTGTCTTCTCCCCAGTTCTTGTCGGCGTGTGCTGCCTGCACCGGCTTGGGCTGAGTTTGTGGTCAGCGTCTTGCAGGCGCATCGTTCCTTTTTATTCTTTCGACTGCTGCAGTGCTCCTAATATTACCACGGCCCTTACCTCCACATAACCCCCAGCAAAATGGTAGGAAACTATACAGATTTTAGTAATTAGCATATTTATTTGCAAAGAGAAAAACGCTAGCCTGCGCTGTGTCACTTTCAAAAGCATGTAGGAGCTGAGTAATGACGACTTGTCTGATACGTACCCACCTAGCCCTCGGTTTCTCTGTCCTGCCAATCTTCCAGGCAAAACAGACTCCAGATAACCCTTAATTAAAACCTACTCTGTAACCTAGAAATGGCTACAAGTGTTGACAATATAATTCAAAATCACACTTTAGTACTTTTATATATCTGTAAACATTTTTCATGTTCCATTGGCACTTTTAAACCCATTTAAAGACCGTAAAGGTGTTCAGGGACAGTTTAGAAGCATGGGCTTCTTGATGTAGGCAGAGTAAAGGAATTAAAAAAGTGATGAATGAGGAAAGTGGACAAAAAGGATTTGCAATATATCCTGTAAACAAGATGTATCTTGCTGCGTGTCCTCTGAAAATCACTTCACCTTTGTGGCGGAACCGTAAACGTAAGACATCGTCCAGGAGATTGGCTGGAACTCAGTTGTAAACAAAGGCGGAGTGGAACAAAAGCCTTGCAGAGAAGGAAACAATCTCTGAGTAGAGGGAAGCAGAAGGTGACTGGGATTAGGTAGCGGTTGAGTGGATTCCGTGTTAGGCGCTGGCGCAGTCAGTAGTCAATGTTTAGCATTGTGCAGATTACAATGCGCCATATATACTGCCTCATCTGATTCTTAGGGCACCCAAATAAGTATTATGATAATTCATTTTGTGCATGGAGAAAATGCGACTCATTTTGACTATAAACACGTTCCAGTAAGCTACTGGCCTGATAGCACGCAGCTAGAAAGCTGGAGGGCTGGGACTGAGCTTCTGAACTTCTGACAACTCTCTTAGTGTCCTTCTCTCTGCCATCCTGCCTCAGGCAGAAACTTAGACGTTAGAACTGTCATGTTCCCAATGTTAAAAGCGTTGGGAGGCTGGGTGGCCTCTCGGTTGAGCAAAGGAAGAGGAAAGATGCAACTAAGAGGGCATCAGTTTCTTCACTCTGGGTATGGACCAGGCAGCACAGCCAGAAATCAATAACCCTGCTAATTTGGAATCAAGGGTACCTTTATTTACTCACCTGCACCTGCCCACTTGCAGGTAGCTTGGGCTCTGGTCGCTCCCAGACTTGCATACAATATCTTTTGCTTACTCATGATCTCTGACTTTAGAGCCTCTCTTTTGACAGCTTGTTAATGAAGCTCAGGTATGGGAGAGCTGGAAGGCAAGGTTTGTGTTGGGGGCACGGCGTGTGCCCGGCTTCCCGGGAGCTGCTGCCCCAGATCCTCAGGGCACAGCAGCAGGAGCCAGAGAAGATGATGTGGCCTCTCTTTTCATCACAATTAATCCTTATGCTATTTCCTCTGCAAACTTTTTCTTACTTTTGAGGACAATTAAATATAGTACGTGATCCGCTTTAGGCTAGAAGATCCCAATGCTTTTACTTTATTACTGTGTTTTCTTATCCTGAAATTATATTGGCTTTACGACTTTGGGCAGTCGCTTAACCAGTCTGAAACTACCTCCCACACATGGAAGTGTTTCCAACTGAAAACACTTTTTTTGCATTTGTGGTCACTGGCGAAGTTGTAAAGGATTTGAAGTGGCTTCTCTTTTACAGTGTCTGCTTCTACTTTTCCTTCCCAGAGTCGAAAACATGCCAGCAAAGTCCGACTGTATTACATGCTTCACCCCAGGGACGGGGGGTGTCCTGCCAAGAGGCTCCGGTCAGAAAATGTGAGTATCTGGCACTTGCATGATTTGTTCTGATTGCTGAAAACTTTGCAGATGGAGGAATTGTAGTCATGTCCAGATCAGTAGAAGAGCTGAGTAGAAATGGTTCTCATTAAATAGTGCAGAAAATATTACAGGCATCAAGATTTGCTGGGTTTTCTTGCTTCCTGCTAGAACTTGCCATACAGTGTGGGAGGACTTGTTGATCACATCGCACTGGGACCACGTGGAGGAAATGGGCAAGGCTGGGTGAAAGGGGACGAGGACCATCGGCTGACAAAGTATTCGGAAGACAGGGCCTAACGGGCAAACCCATCAGAAATATTAGATACTTTGCTTTTTACATGTTTTATTTTCCCTCTGGTGTGTAAGTCAGAATGCCTGCTTGTTAATTTATAATGAAGAGTGTGCATATCTTGCAAAAAAAAAAATGCTTAGGCTTCTTCATCAGCACCCCTCTCCCTGAGGGAGCATTTACTTGGGAAGACAAATGACAATTATAAAGTTGCTTTGAGAATGCAAAGGCAGAGCAAAGGGGTAATTTCAGCCAGGCCAACGCAAAGACTGATAAAATAAATATTCCTTCCTCCCAGCGGGGGTTCCTTTTCCTAATGAGTGGAATATTCATAGCCACCAGCTGCCCAGGCCCTTCATGATAAACGCTGAGGATTAAACGTAGAAATCCCTTCCCCTCTGAGCTCGGAGCAGGCTGCAGGCGTAGGATTTATATCCACGCTATCAGTTCTGTTGTGATCTTGTTTTCCTTCTGCCGCTGTGTAGATGGCAGTCTCCTTTGCTTATTAAAAATTAATATATGATCACTGAAGAAACTTTACAAAACCCATGCTTGTATATTTTTCACAGGGATAAACAGTAAAAAGAAGGAACAAAAGAACTGCCTATGAGCAAAGGCTGTGTGCATCAGGGCTGTGTTTTTAATGAATTCCAAGCACACCTCTCAGCATCGCAGCGTGAGCTGTTCACACACAGACTGATCTGGACCTGCCTGGGTGCAGCAGTGTTTAGAGCTTGTTGGAAGCAAAAGATGTCGTGAAAACTTTACAAGCTGCTAAGAGTGGGGACTGAGTGTAGTTCTTTCAGCCCTTAGCTTTAGGCTTTTGAGCAAATAATTGACCTCTTGGAGCCCCAGCGTTCTCGATCATTCTCAGGGGGCACATATTCAGAGAACCGGTGGTCGGAAGGTGCCTGCTGCATGCCGGTCACTGCATGCAGGTGCTGAAGAAGCAGGTAAATATTAGTAAGATGCAGACTTGCCTTGAGGAAATTCATAGCGTAGTGAGGGACATCAACGTCATCTAGCACGGTAGCAGTGAGATCACACTGTAAGTGTTTATTCACATTCTGCACAAAGAGCCGTGGAGATGAACAGCAAGTGGAGCTTGATCTGGGCAGGGCAGGTGTCACCGGAGGGTTGGCGTTTGAGCTGGGCTTTGGGGGCAGACGTGGATTTTACCAGGTGGAGGCTGTTGGAGCTAGGAAGGAGGAGACCAATCTCTTAGGTGCATTCCTATTAAAAAAACTTATTAAGCCACAGGAGATTAGCCTAAGCCATTGTGTACGTAACCTCAGAATCCTGTGGCTGCACTGCAATCATGCTTTCTCCACCAGAAGAGTATCTATGAGCAGGAAAACGTCATTGAAATGATCCAGAGCTGGTGCCTGGGTCCCTTCAATCAACAGCCATTTACTGTCTTATCTTAGTGGCCAGAAATGAAGGGGTTCATGACTCTCCGGCAGACTATCTGCTGTCCTCTCAGGTTCTAATCATGAGTGTTGCACCTGTATCTCAGCTCCTGGGGAGGGCTCAAAGTGGCAAACAGAAAGAGAGTTCTGGGTCTCAAGCTGGTGGTGTGTTTGTAGAGACTTGAGGACATGGTCCTTGCCACTCTGGCCGGGTCATTCCACTCAGGCTCTGGTCCTGCCAGTAACCTTGGGGACAGTTTATAGAGGGCAAGATGTTTGGATTTCAGGGCAAGAAGCATTTGCAAGTATTCTCCATAGAAGACCCCTTACAAACTTTCTTCCTCTGCTGTATCCTGGGTTTTGAAAACTTTGATCTACCAATGATTTATTTATTAAATTATTTTTCTGTAGCTTACGAATCACAATATAAAAGCCAATCAGTAAACGGAAAAAGCAACAAGATCACCTTACCTTTTGAAAGCGGTAGTTGTGTTTTTATTACCCATGTGCACATTTTGTAGGTGAATATGTCATTTCCACTATGCAGTTGGTATATTGGGCACGCCGTGGGAGCTGCACGCAGGCCCTCTCAGGGGCTTTGGGAGTTCGTGACTGTGTGCACCAGCTTTCTTCTGTCTGGACTCACACCCAAGGATTGCATGTGGTGTCCATTTTGCACAGCAAAGGAGCAGTGGCCGAACCATATATGAAATAGATCTGACCCATGACCTGCAGCATCCAGCCCAGGAAACCCCCCATTACTTGTAGTAACCCATCCTGGATGCCAGCCTGCTATTAAGTTAGACTTACAGAAAGTCCACCCAGGGTCTCTTGTAACAATCGGGAAGCCAAATAATGGCCCCTTTAACAACAGACGCAGAATGGTCAGAACTTGATTAACGACTGGCAGCTTCCCTGTTTTTCTCCCGGCAGGCAAATATGCACCCCAACCAAGCTCCCAGGGTGCCCTGCTTCTAGGTAGCTGGTCTCCGGCCTCCCCATAGCAACGGCTTCCAACCAGGGCTCGCTTGAATCCCTCCCTGTTTTCCAGGATAAAGCTTTCCCGCTCCTCCGTCTGCCTTTGTGTTCCCTCCAAACACCTGTGGTTGTGGGCCACTCCCTTGCTGTGACAAGCTCTGAACAAATAGCCTCTGCTTGTCCTCATGTGGGTGATCATCATTTATTTCCATAGGGTTGGAAAAGGGGATAGAATAATAACGCTGATGAATAGGGTTATCACAAGGCCCAGCTGACGGAACTCACGTTTGTTTAGTGCTTCGTTTCAGAGCACTTTCTACATGCGTTATTATTACTATCACCCTTTCCACCAGCACCCTGTTCTCAGAAGGGTGTAAGACTTTCTTCTACCTGCCTCTGAGTGGGTGCCCATCCCCCTGCTTCCAGGGGCTGGGACAGGTGTGCATCCCAGCGCTACCTGATCCAGAAGAGCGTTCACATCTGCATGGATGCCAACAAAGCCAGTGGCTTTGGAAAACAGAGAAAAGGAGTTCCTGGTTTTCCACACCCAGACCACAGTGAACCTTACCCTAGGCCAATTCACAGTAACTCCAGATTTAATTACAAATGAAGAGAAGTGCCTATTATTCTTCAAAACATCTGTCCTTGCCATTTCTATTTCAGGTCATTTGACCTTTTTTATGTTGTTGTCATTGTTTTTTTTTTAAACTCAAGTTCATTGCTGTCTTCAGTTTGGGCATTTTAAGCTTTGCAAATGTCCCTATCAGATGCTTTTTAACATCCTCATTTGGGTCTTCTATTTTTTTTAATCTCTGAAATTTCAGAGTAAGACATTTTCCCCTTGAGGCCACAGAGTAAAATTAAATGCAAAATAAATTTCTGTAGTCGGTTGCCTTAGAGAAATTTCTAGTAATCCCTGGAGCATTAGAATCAAAAAGGATGTCAAAGTTTATCTGGTCCATTGAGATTCTCATTTTTCCACCAGTGGCCCTTATATTATCTCCTCGCCTGTGGATAACATGCTTTGGCAAAAAGAAAACTGTTTGTTTGGGAAACCGCACTTTTAAGTAAAAAGGTGATTTCATTTTATGCTTTTTTTTTCTGATTCTTTGATTTTAGAAAGACATGAGTAATTGCCAACCAAAATTGCCATCAGTATTAAGTGAACAGTGTTTTACATGGAGTTAATGTAATTCCAAGTAAAAGTGGAGAAGCTTGACGTTTGGTTAGTGTGGCCAGTATTATTACTCTTAATACTTACACGCTTTCCCTCAGGCCTGAAATATTTTGCGTAGCTTGAAGATCTGAGTGTCACTTTCACAGGTCCCTAGACACCTCGATTCCAGGTTGGAGGAATCAGTCTAATCTAAACCCTTTCTAGTGCGGGCCAGAGAAGTACCACGACTTGTCCAGACTGGTCAGGCCTGAGATGAAAACCTGCTCCCCTAATTGCTGTTGTGAGGCTTTCCCACGAACCTTGAGATGGTTTCTTGTTTGTCAGCACTGAAGCCGTGGCTGGGTCCACAGCATGAGGTCAGTGCTGTTCTGGGCAAAGTAATAATAGTCGCTGGCATTTATCAGGGCTTCCCGCGTATATTCTAAATGCTTTCCGTACGTGAGCATGGTTAATCCTCACAACCCCTGCAGAAGGCAGGCGCTGTCATCATCCCACCTTACAGAGAAGCAAACTGAAATGGAGAGATTAAGTCACTTGCCTCTGGTCACACAACTGGTACGTGGCAGAGATGTGGCTGGGGAAGTAGAAAACTACTTTTCTACAAAACAAAACAAAACAAAACAAAAGAAAATTTTCTCTGTTACTGTAACCTGGCTGCACCGTGTCCCATCATGACACAGAGGGTGGCTTCTACTCGGTGCTGGGGGATGTGGGCACCTTCCCCAGTAGTGACGAGGATCTCTTGGGAGTGAGCCTTGAAAACCACTTGTCTTAATACAGTGCACTGGATGCTACCTGGGTGCCAGGGAGGGGTCCCGCCCTCCCCTGTGGGATGGGGCAGGGCGAGATTTCCTGGAGAGGGTGAGGTTTGGATGTGCGTGAGCCAGACGAAGAAGGGTGGGGAGGGGCTCCCCGAGCGTGGAGTCAGCGTCCGCGTGAGTGCTTGTCGGTGGCTACGAGTTTCTTACGGCTGCTGTAACGAATTTGGAAGTTTGCTCTCTCACAGTTCTGGAGGCTGCAAGTCTGGAATCCGGGTGCAGGCAGACTCTCCCTCTGGGGGCTTGGGTGAGAGTCTCTTGCATGCCTCTCTCCTGGTTGCTGGTGGTGGCCATCCGGGGCGACCCTTGGTTTGCACCACTCAAGTCTCTGCCTCTGTCTCCACACGGCCGTCTTCCCTGTCCGTATCTGTGTGTGCTCTTCCCTTCTTACAAGGACACTAGGAACTGGATTTATGGTCCACTCTAATCCAGTAGGACAGCTTTTTAAATAATTACAAGTGTACGCCCCTATTTCCAAATGACATTGCTTGTCCTAGGTAGACATGAATTTAGAGGGAGAATTGTCCACTCAGTACCGTGGCAGCAACCAAAGCTGTGGTAGGGACGGTGGGACGTTGGGCGTCGTGCTGGTATTTACTTTGTCAAAATGCCCTGTTTTCTCGAGTGGTGCTGCTGACTTCACCATCAGTTCTCAAAGACAGACAGGTGCATTTACCAACAAAGTCTGTGTGTTGGCTTCCAGCTGTGCATAGTGCCTAGCGTTTAGAGTTAGAAGTGGGGATTGGTTTTTTTTATGAAGGAACATGCTGGTGGTCCATGTCATGTGGCTTAATGTCTGGCAAATAGTGAATGAGTGAATAAATTGAATAAATCTTTGTCACGACGGAATGTTGATATAGACACCAATGCACATCCTCCCTCCCGATGAGATTCTGCACGTCTGTGGGGTCACACGCAGTCTACCTGGGCACCTGTGACACATGGTAACAGCCTTCATGGCTCTGCAATGTTTACAAGCAAAGGGGAAGGGCTTAAGAAGTCATCTGACTGAAGAAATGACATAGCGCAGAGTGCCATTGCTGCAGTGACAGGTGGGTGGGCTTGCTTTGGAAGACTAATGTTCTCTCTGCTTTCTGTTCTTTTAATGTCATGCAAAACCTACAGTCATTTCCACTGTTTGGTTCCTGGAGAGGCAGGAACTATTCCAAATGGCCGAACTGTGGCTTTTCTGCACCCATCGTGACCGAGCCGGGTAGGGTTGGTGGGGCGTTCTGTCGCGGTAGAAGACATGTCCCATGGAAGTTACCATGTCCATCGACATCGTCGTTGCTCTCAGGCTCATAGTCCCATTTCTCAGACACGCCTGGATCAAGATTAGAGTCGCAAGTTGCCAAATGCCAGCCACTCCCACCAGCCCACTGTGGCCACCACAACCTTCATCCCCAGGGCTTTCTGTGCATCCGTGTTTGTCCATCTGCCCCTTTTTGGTGACAAGGAGGCACGTGGAATGGCTGGAGCAGGCCACTGCCTTGAGTGTGCGGAGTAGGACTGAGGGTTGCCAAGGGAAGAGAGCGGGAGAGCAGGAGAGCGAGAGCGCACCTCGTGGAACTCGCACATGACGGGGGGGGGGGTGTGTGGGGGGAAGCGTCCACACAGCAGGGAGGCTGCTGGGTCCACACCCCAGGGTGGATGGGCCGATCCACCCCCTGCCGGGCCCTGTTCGCTTCCCTCCCAAGAGGGTCTGTTTAGCAGCCCCCTTGGACTGGGCCACAGGGAAGGCAGAGAGTGGGCTGCCAGCCTCTAGGGTGCCGGTGCTTCTCCAAGGGTTTGGGGCGGGGATCCTGACTTGGGTGAGAGATGGCAGGGGACTGATATTTTGCCCAGACAGGCAGAGGACAGAGAAGTTGAGATTCTGCCCCTGGCTCTGCTGCACATGAGTTTTACAACTTTGTTTTAGAATTTGTAAAACTTCATTGCCATGGTTATAATCCCGGACTGTAATTGCTGCCCTGCCTGGCTCTGGGTCGGTTAGGGGCTGAAATGCATCTTCCCGCCTGCGAAGGAGCGTGATGAATTGTCAAGTGGGTGTGAGGTGTGACGCCATGGAATGTCTTCCTCTTTGTGGCTTGTCCTGATCCCTGGGCCCTGTCGTAACTAGTCAGTCAATCACCCAATTTCTGTGGAGCTTCCACTGTATAGAAAGTACCGGGCTATGTCCTGGAAAGGACACAGGAAAAGGATGAAACAGGAAGTCATCAGGTAGCAGGTTTATCAGAAGGGAAAAGACATACATAAAGCAATTTAAAAATAATCAAGTGCTAATTTGCGTGGTCCTGCTCTAATGAAAGAAGTGATCAGAGAAGTGACTTTTCATGGGAGCTGGAGTGGTAACAATGGCTTCCGCGGGGCAGATACTCTAAGAAGGTTCTAGAAGGTTGGGCAGGGTTTTTAGAACACAGGGCATGTGGTCTGGGTGGGCCCCCTGCTGTTCAAGGCCTCACAGGCAAGAAGGAGGAAGGCTGTGGAGAGGCCTAGGTAGACAGAGACTAGCAGGGTCCCCTTCAAACTGACTCTTCATGTTTATTTAGAAAGGTCTTTTGAAAAATTAGCAATAAAAGTAGTTCTTTTATGTTCAAAATAGAGAATCAAGTCCACGATCCAATTAAGAAATTAAAACTTGTTTGGAATCAGATCTCTTGTTGTGGATGGCTACAGTCACACACATTTGGTGGAAATAAAGGTTACTTTTATGGATACAATTATGAAGATTATTTGAAGTATGTTTAAAAATTCCCTTTACTGGCTTTCATTATAGCAAATTGTTTCCCGCTCCCCCTCCTTCCTTCCCTCCATTTTCTTCTTCAGCCTTCTTTGTTAATTTCTGAACCAATAATTTCTTGGGAGGCCAACGAAAGGTTTACAATTGAGGTCAATAACAAAAACCCCTCATTTTTAGCAAACTCTGTTTGTTGTTGGATTCGGGCTTTTAGCTGACTGTGGCTATCGGCTCCACGCTGGCCTGGCCCCAGCTGGTGGCGAGTCCGGGTGGCTCTGTGCAGCTTGCGTGTGTGTGGGGCAGAAGCAGGAGCGAGAGTGGCACGTTGCCCGTGAACCAATCGGCTTCTCCAGAAGCAAGAGCTATTTAGGTTTAGTTGGGAGAAGCTTGGCTTAACAGGGAGTTCTTGTTCTGATTTATTCCGGTGCAGGTTGTGCCCTGCTTCTAGCGAGATGCCCCAAGACACTGCCCCGCTCGCCCACCCTCGATCTGCTGGGTGAGGGTGCTGCGAAGCTCGGCGGGGGAAGGGGAGCCAGGTGACCAGTGAGGTGGCGCGAGTGTGCGAGGGGGGTGAAGGGCTTGCCGAAGCAGGTGCGTGCCAGTCTGTAGATGTTTTTAAAGTATGTGTCACACAGAAAAAACGAATCTGTACTTAAGTCAGGACTGATTTTGCATGAAAGCCTATTGCAATAGGGAGCATGTTCCAACCACACGCTTGGCAGGTGTCTCAGAGTAAAGGCAGAGGGTTTTCTTACAGGGAGAAGTAAGACAGGCTGGGAGGAACAGGCGTCAGGAGTGGAGTGAGCCACTGGACAGGAGTGTTTTTCTCTACGGTCAGTCTGGTATCGGGAGAGGCTGTTGGCGGTGGGTGTTGGGGTGGGGCGCTGTGTTTCAATGCTTGCGTGAGCTCTCGGTGCCTGTGTAAGGGCGAGGGTGGGCCAGGGTTCAGGGGCCTTGGGAAAGCAGAGAGGACCGACTAAAGTGTGGCCAAGTCATGTAGAGGGCATTTTGCTTTGGTTGGTGGAGACAGAGAGTTCAGAGAATTATTTATGACACAGGAATGAGGACGGCGAGGGCCTTTTCATAGGTATGTCAGAGGGTCGCCCACAAATCTTATCTGAGTCTTATGGGGGAGGGCTGCAGCAAGCCCTTTCCTGGAACACAAAAGGATCGGTAGAGTGGGGCAGTATTAACTATCCCTGTTTCCAGGAGCGCAGGGCTCAGATAAAGTTCAGCATTGTCATATGGGTGGGGCATGACCAAGGCTGTTGACCTAGTCTTAGCTTGGGGTGTTGTAACAAAAATACCACTGCCCGGGTGGCCTAAACAACAGAAGCTTATTTCTCACGGTTCTGGGGAGTCCAAGATCAAGGTGTTGGTCAATTTGTGTCCTGGTGAGGGTTCTCATCCTGGTTTGCAGACAACACTTTTCTGTGTCCTCCCATGGCAGGTAGAGAGAGAGAGAGAGAGAATCTGTGTCTTTCGTGTCTCTTCTCGCAAGGGCACTAATCCCATTCATTGGGGCCCCACCCTTAGACCTAATTACCACCCAAAGGCCCTGCCTCCACACACCACCACTTCAGGGGTCAGGTCTTCAACGTGTGGATTTAGCAACCCTACACTCCAGACTGGCTGTTATCAGATAGCACTCCAAAGTGCTAATGTAGCATAACGATGGCGATAACATTTCTTTTCCATTCTCCCGTAGGTTATTAGAAAGCATTGCTGATTCCCGTTTTGCTTCAGTTCCCTTGGTTGTGTAGCATCGTTTCTACTGCTCTGTCTCCAGCCAACACAGGCCGCTCTCTCTGGAGCATTATGTTAGGGATCACTCTTGCCCCCAACTCTGAAGGGCCCACATCCTGTTTGTTCCCAAACCCCATTTTTCTTTGTTTCCTTCTAGAGGCCACCAGGTATTCAGCCCTTCTTCTCTCTATTGAGCGTTTTTTAAAAAATAAGTAATGCCTTTTTTTTCCTTTTTGCTGTTCACACAAACAGAACAGGAGACCACATACCAAATTTTACATAAGGCAGTTGTCATTTATGGAAAATGACGACCATACCACGGCGCCTTCCCATGCCAACACGTGGTTACTGTTCACTTAGTTTTTGAAAGAGGTGCTGATAATACACGTTTGGAAAAGGTCAGGGTGACTAATGACAAAACATCATAGACTGTCATCTCCTCGGGGCCATTAGCTTTCTCTTCCTACTGACGTGGAGTGCTGCACGCTGGAGGGACCGATTTCACGATGAGAGGGGAAAGGAAATCCAATGGGAAATCTCCCTCCTTCTCTGTCCCTCAGTTATTCAGAGGTAATGAATTACCCCACCAAAGATATTTTATGCATATGTAAGCAAACATATTTTTTTTTTGCATTTTTCACAGATTATGGTATAGTATATGAACTGTTCTATCTTTGCTTTTTTCACCTACTGATGTATGTTGGAGGTTATCCCATGTGAGGTAAAGAGTGTGTGTGTATACAGTGGTGGGTGTGTATACAGTGGTGTGTGTACAGTGGTGTGTGTGTACAGTGGTGTGTGTACAGTGGTGTGTACAGTGGTGTGTGTGTACAGTGGTGTGTGTGTACAGTGTGTGTGTATACAGTGGTGTGTGTGTGTGTGTGTACGTACAGTGGATTCTCGTTATTTGCAGCTTCTGTATTTGCAAATCTGCCTACTCACCGGAAGTTAGTTGTAACCCCAAACCAACGCTCACACACGTTTGCGGTCATTCTCAGACACGTGCAGAGCAGTGAAGATTTTGCTTTCTGACGTACATGTTCTCAGCCAAGGTCAAACCAGGCCACGCTCTGCCCTCTTGTTTCAGCTCTCAAGCTGTAAATAGGAGTCTTTTTCGTAGTCTATTTAGTGCCACGTTTTTCACGTTTTTTGCTTTTTAGTTGGTGGTTTTGCTGTTTCACATGGTGCCAAGCACCATGCTGAAATGCTGTCCGGTGTTCCTAAGTGCAGGACGGCTGCCACGTGCCTTGGAGAGAAAATGCATGAGTTAAATAAGCTTCATGCAGACATGAGTTTTAATGCTGCTGGCCGAGATTCAATGTTAATGAATCAACGGTATGTATTAAACAGAAACATGCGTAAAACAAGATTAGGTATTGATCTGTGGGTGACAATGTGACCAGAGGCTCCCCGGAAACTAACATTGTGTTTTCCCTAGGAGCAGTGGCTCAGTACTTGCTAATTCAGTGTTCACAGCGACTTAGAACATAACTACCATGAATAATGAGAGCCAACTGTATGCCGGCCATGTGTGTACACTCACACATACACACATGCACATACTCTAATGCTGCCTTGTCTTCTGCTCCTTTCCAGACTTTGATTTTTTCGGTAGCACACAGGTTGCAGGTTCTGCCCAGTCAGAAGCGTCACGTAAACTTGCGTGCTGCATCTGCACTGTTGCTGTTTTGCTTTGTTTCCGCCAGTGCAGAGAGTCTGACATTTATGAACACATCATGTGGTGGCAAGAACTTGTTCGCAGCGCGCAGCCCTGTGGAAGCAACGAGGTTGGCTTTTCTCTTATGCTGTGTGGGCACCAAAGCCAACTCACGGTAACTAAACTCCCACCTTCTCTAGGACAGCTGGATTTAGAATATTCTTTGGTGTCAGAACAAATCACCTATCCAAACTACACCCAGAGATGGAATAAAGATGCTGTGTTACACAGGTGCACAAGCACAGTCATTTGAATGAAGGAGTAGCAGAGCCCACCGGTGCAAACGTGGGGTGTGCCACTCCAGCTACGCGCGGCTTCCAGGGCCTGAGACTCATTCTCTGGCTTGGGACTCCGGTTCTGACACTCATTCATGCTAAGATATGCCTCACAGTTGCTACTTCGTCTCGAATCTGTTACTGAGGAAAGCAGAGCAGGGTTACTGAGAAGACCAATGTGGAAATCATTTCCCTCCCTCCCCACGTGGAGGTAGCGCCGTCGGTCTTGGCTTGCCGGACGCGCCGCGCTCTGCGACTCCGTCGTTGTGCTGACGGCGTCTCACTGTCTGTCCCCTCGTTTGCACGCCGCGCGCTCAGCCCTTTTTACGTGTCAGACCCTGTGCTAACTACTTGGCAGACATTTCAGCAGAGCTTGACAGATGTAAGTCAGGCTCCTCACGGCCGCCCTTGAAACTAATGTGATGATGTTGCCCCAGTCGGCATCTCAGCGGCAGCTGCACGCCCATAGCGCAGGGGTCAGGGTTCACACTCAGGCCCGTCTGCTGCGGAGCGCGAGGTCCGTGTTGCGAGGTGCGCTTCATTCCCTTGTTCTTCCATTTAAGGATGACGTCAGTCGCTTGCTTACCAGGAGTCAGGTACCGCACCGAGTGCTGAGAATTTCTTGGTGAGTGAAACAGGTACAGTTCCCAATAGGACTTACCAGGATAGGATGGTGGATGTGAATTTTTAAGAATCATACACACACGTGGCGGAAGGAACGTAAGGAGAAACTTGGAACAAGGAAACCCGCAAGGTCTCTGGGACCAGGGAAGGCTTTTCTGAACAAGTGATGCTTGATATCGCTTTTCTCACGCCTGGAAGACGACTTGGGGTGAACTACGCAGAGGTGAGGAGGGAAGTTCAGGTGGGAGCAGTGTGTGCACAGGCCCAGAGCGCTGAACGAGCGGACAGAGCCGCGCGGCCGGGTAGAAAGCGAGGCCGGCGGTGAGGGAGCCGGAGCGGGCGGACCGAGGGACAGAGCCCAGGTGAGCTGCCGGCGCAAGCTCACAGCGCTTCACCAGCACGGTGTGCTCCGGCTGAGGGCGATGGCAGCAGTGAAGAATGAGAAGTAAGTGGGTTCGGGGATAAGTCGGTAAACATTGATGCAAGCATACTGAGCACGACACAGCAGGAGGTTTCCAAACGGCATCCGCAACCGCCAGGGCAGCTGCCCCGTCCTGCAGCCCAGGAGCTCTTGCCTTTAAGGCCGCGACTGCCGAGGGCGCGACAACCCGAGAAGCGGGGAGAGTGTAAGGCTAATTTGGCTTCCGCCTCCTTCCTCCGGGTCGGTCCAGGTTAATCCAGGCTGCGTGGGGCTACATTTGCCAGAAGGCCAGGGAGAAGGGACTGCGTGGACTTTGGTCCTCAGAGCTTGTTCCCAGTCGGAAGGAGGCGGAAGCCAAATCAGTGCAAGCCCAAGGGATGCGGGGTGTGTCCCACAGAGGCGCCCGCAGGTGTGCTGCCACCCACGGCCGGGAGAGTGCCGAGTTTCGGGGGAGAGAGGACAGTACCCGTGCCGGGACCCCCGAGCGACAGCAGGGAGCAGCCTGAGGGCGGAGGTGGAAGTCAGCAGCGGTGTGCCCGTGCTTCCAGCAGGAGGACCGGGTTTGTTGAAACAGCTGGCACAGCTCACGTGTGGTCTCGGCACGTCAGCCCCAGGGACTCCCAAGGCCCACCCTGTTCTTGCGGAGTTTGGAAGGCAGAGGCGGGAGACTCGGAGAGCGCGGCGCCGGCGTTATGCGGGCAGGCGCTTTCTCTGTTCATCATGGCACATCCGGCGCTTTGCACAGACGCGTCCACACACGGGATTGTTCATAGTTTCGTAATAAGAAGTACCCTATTGTTTTTTCTTTAAAACAATTATAATTTTACAAATTAATTTTGTTAAACAATTACCGTTTGTACAGAAAGTCTAACAGAGCAGTGGCATTGAATCAGGTTTTCATCGTGCGCTATCCGGGCCGCCCTCCTCCGCCGTGACTGCCCCCTCACCGGTCACTCTCCTCGTCGTGCCGGGGGCCTGCGCCTGCACTGGGCTGTTTTGCCGCGAATCACGGCCGCCAGCGCGGGGTTGGTCTGCAGTCGCAGAGGCCCGTGTGCTTCCCAGACACAGGCCATGTTTCAGCCGCAGGAGGACAGGAGGGCGGTAGCGGGAGGACTTCTCTGCAGGACACAGGGCCCTGACTGGGATAGGAAGATCGACATACCTCGTGGGCGTTCCCAAGTCATGGGAGAGTGTAGGTCACATTCCTTAGCGTGTGTCTTTCCCTTTGTACGTGAAATGGGCCCCTAACTATGACTCCAAATCGATTTTTGTTGGGGGTAGTTTGAATAGAAGGATTCTGGTGACAACAGACTGCCAAACAGCGTGTGTTTTATGATAATCACTCTAACTTCAATTGTGCAATGTCAGTGTTGTCTGTCACTGTTCTTTTTGGGGCCCCATCAGGGGTGCACGGGCTTCTCTAGCCGGGGTTGGATGCCCCCTTGGGTGTGGCAGCCAGGTTCCTCCACATTCTCTTTCCTTCCCCGTTTCCTTTTGTCAGGTGTCTAACTTTCCAGCACGTCTTTCCTGTCTCAGTTGTTTTTTTTCCGGGTAGATAGATTTCCTTGATTAATGTGCTAGAATCCCACGACGCATAGTTTGTTTTTTTCTTCAATCTCAACTCTTTTGTGAAAATTTGTATCATTCACTTTCAATCAAATTTCTTTCCTTACACGTCTCCGTCCATTTATCCTCATCTCTTGCCCGGCCACAGGGAAGGGTCCGGGGGAATCTTGCATCTTTGCCTTCCTTTGTCCTAATAGCAGTGAGTCTTTACTGCCAAAAGGCTGTGTCATAAATCATACTTGCTGTCTGCCCATTAGGTGACCCCCTGTGGCCACTGTTTCTCTTTAGTGACCTCTGGGCATTCTTCATGCTCTGAATATTATTCTTGCAGAACGAAGAAGTCTGTTTCCTTCACTACATTCTTACTTGTGACGTTTGGCTTTGTTTAGGCTGATGTGTCCTTTTAGGAATACACACACACACACACACACACACACACACACATTTTTTTCTTCTTGCTTTAGAATCAGCTGAGGGTTGTGACATTAAATATGAGGTACATTTATAACTTCATGTGGCCTGGATTTGGTGCAGGTAATGCTAAGACAATGACGAATGTCTCCCGATAAACACCAGAAAACCTTGCAGAAAATACATGTAAAAAATACAGGTGATGTAGTGAGTTCTGCTAATTCGCAGTAATGCGTCTTTTGGGACTTGGCTCTGGCAGTCTCTCTTGTGCACACGGCCTCTGTCACTGACTGCACTGGGAGTTCTGCACACGTTATCTTACATAATTCTCAGAAAACTGTACCATGTAAGCATTCCTGTGCTTGTTTCACAAATGACATAAAGAAGGGTCAGAGGGCAGAGGAAGCAGCGATGGGATCAAAACCAAGGTCCCCTAATTCTAGTGGCTTTTTTATCTTGCCACCTCCCTGTGGCCACCTTTGATGCATTGCATTTCTTTGTTTTTTAAGAACACACTTTCACTCGCTCTTGGCTCAGCCACTTTACATCTAAATGACATTCATAGTTCCAGGGTCCTGCAGAACGTTTTGTACAGGAGTCGCTAAAGGAATTCTTCTGCTCAAAGCCTACAGTGAGCTGGAGCAGAGTTCTCAGGGTCATCCTAACTTGTTCTTTCCCCCCAGGTCCCTGCTGAGAGTTGCTGGCCTTGAGACCTGTGGAAAACCCCACGGCTCAGACACCGTGATGCCATCGATGTTGTGTAAAGGAAAGGGCACAGGCGTTGAAAGCTGCCCTGGGGTTGAATCTGCCTCGGTCAAGTTCCTTCACTTGGTTAGGCTTAGAGACCACGTCTGAAAATGGTGAAGCATGAACATAATAATGTGAACATCCAGGCGGGAGCACAGGGCCTGGTGAGAGAGAGGTTCTCAGCAACCGTCACCTCTTTCTAATGGACGGGATGACTGTGAGCCTCTTTCTGATTCTACATCTGATAGGGGTAAGACCAGCGAAAGGCTGATGAGAATGAGCTAGCGGGGAAATTCAGTGGTCTGTATTCCAGGGCTAGATGCTGCCAGAGATACATCTTTCACAGAAGCCCTAAGTAATTGCCAAGGAACTAGGAAAACGGAGAGGAAATATTATAGTGTTCAATACCACTCTTGTTTTAAAGAACCTGAACAAATACAAAGAGTGTAAAATATGGTGTTGGCATTTGCACATCCAGCTTTGCTTGGAGGAACCCGTCTTGTGATTTCTTGGCTGTTGTCCAGCCCCCACATTTAAGTGTAGCCAGAAGAGAGTGAAGATACTTTGGACAGCTCTGGGTGACAGCGGCACAGCCCTCTGCCACGGAGCCATTGGTTGCTGTCCTGTTGTCCCCTCCCTTCTGCTCGTGCTGGTGTTGTTCAGTCATGGCTCAGTGACTTTGATAGATATTAGAAATGTGGCAGTTTAAGCGTGCCCTCCTCGAAGCCCTGGTGACGCTCTCTGCGGACGCGTCTGTGAGGGAGCACAGCACAGGCCATTACCTGCTTGCGACAGGAACTGTTCCTTTTGATCTGTGACGCCAGAGAGCAAAATAGTCCTGTAATCATGTGTAATTTGTCTATTAGCTTTGTCTCTGTGCCAAGCATAGTTAAATGAAAAATCCATGTGCAAACGGAGATGATTTTTATTGTGACTTCCTGATGGAAAAAGGCATTTTCCTTCAAAGTTATTAACTGGGTTTTACAGCTGACCTTTAGAGGAATGTTTATGACTCCAGATACTCAAGAGCTCAGCAAATATTATCCTCCATATAATTTAAATAGTCGTTACAGCTTAGTCTATAACCACGGAATGTGTATCATAAGGCACAGTGTTGTCCATTTACAATTTTTGATATTTTATTGTAAAGGAAAATAAATCTTGTTTCATTGGTGCATTGAGTGATGGTTGACCTTTTCTTATTAAATTTCCTCTTCACATTTCAGCTGTATGTAATCCTAGAAGGTCACTGGTGGGTATTAGCAACCCCAAAAATGAATGGTCATGTTGTGACATGCTAGAGTTGACAAATGAGTGTGTTAGGACTCTCATTGCCCCTTACAGCTATTGTTATAAAGGGGGCTGGAAAAACTAGATGGAATTATGGCCTGGAATTTCTTGAACACCAAGAATTAAAGAATTAAAGAGTCTTTGGTGTGTCTCTCCCCCCATCCCCTTATTGCATGTAAATACTTTGCAAATTAGTACAACCTCTATGGAAAACAGTATGGAAATTCCTCAAAGAAATAAATGTAGACTTAGTATTCATCCAGCAATCCCACACAAAAAAAATACTTTTTGTGTGTATTATGACAATATTCTCCTGGGCGTCAGTTCTCCACTTTGATAGCCAATAATGCAGAAAGGAGGGAAAGAGAAAGAAGATGGGGAGAAAGGGGAAAAAACAGAGCACTATGAAGGGAAAAGTGATGTTAAATCATAACCAAAGCATATCTGAGCCTGGAAGGGATTTTAAGACTTTTCAATGGAGTCTTGTCCCTGAGAAATAGAACAGAAGCAGTGGCCTTTCCACTTCCAGAAAGGCCAAGAGATCTTGGGCAAGTAACTCAACTTTCCTGGGTTATTTCCTCCCCTGGACTAAATGATCAATTGTTTCTTTCCAATTTTAATATGAATGGCATGTCATTTGAAAATTTTCTGGAAGTCAAGGCTGTGATTTATAAATAAAAGAGATCAGTAGATTGTTTATAATTTCAAGTACTTCTTTGTTTTCTCATGCACTCATTATTCATCCGTATGGTCCGTTAACCAGTGCTCAGAGCGTGTTCTAGACGTCATGCAGGTGGTGAGCACAGCCAGGAAGAGCCCTGCCCTCAGTGTAAAGGCAGCTCTGATAAGTGCTGTGGGGCAGGGGGCACGGCGCCGGGAGTGCTCATGGAGAGACGTGACCTGTCTGGGAAACCGGGGACAGTTTCTCCGAGCAGTGGTCCGGGTGACATCTGAAGGGTGCACAGGCATTAACTGGTATAGAGGTGAGGGAAGAACATTCCAGGCAGAGAGAACAGCTGTATGGAAATTTGGGGAAGGAAAGAAAAAAGAGGCTGGAACGATCAGTAAGTAGGATCCAGGCCATGTGAGGATTTTTGGTGACAATAGGACTCATCATCGAAACTGGGACACTTCTGGAAGCGAAAGGTCACTATTAATGGTGAAACTGGAAGAACAAGTGTAACCTGATATGTATGACCAAAGACTCTATTTTAAAGGAGTTTAAAGGCCCCATTTAAAGAAGTTCTTGTCTTTAAGTTGAAAAGACATTGAAAAAATGTTAAGCTAGTGGACTGAAATGACCAGATTTGGCTTTTAAAAAAGTGAAGACAAGACTGAGGAAGGTACCAGAGGCAGGTGGGCAGACGTATGCGTAGCCTGTGCAGAGGCCCAGGGGAGACAGGACGGGAGCGTGGGCTGGACCTGGCGAGGTGGAGATTAGGAGAAGGGAACAGATGTGAGAGCGTTTGAAGCTGACGTCTTCAGTGACGGGGAACTGACTGTACACAGCCCTACTTTGTTTCTCCTTCCTGTATCCATGCCCTTTAGTCTGGAGTCAGGTCCCAACCTGACTCAGGGCTGACCAAGAGGTTTGCTTTAACCAATGGGAGAGAGGTGCAAATGTGTGCATTGGTCTTTGACTCTTGCCACTTTGGACTTTTGCAACCAATCTGGGCCAGCTTACTGGAGACTTGTCGAAAGAAGTGTGTGCACCTAAGTTGGAGGCTACTATAAACCTCAAAACCAGCCACTGCCAGCCAACCAAACAGCTGACTGCAAACACAGAGAGCCACCAAGTCTGGCTCAGAACAGGAGAACCAATTAGCTGGGCCTATGCGCAAATCATGGACTAAATGAATTGTTGTTGTTTTAAGCCATTTAGTTTTGGTTTTGTTTTGTTACATGGCAGTGGATACAGAAGCTGTTCATTGAGAGAAACTCTAGAAGAAGACAAGGTTTGGTTTAAACCAGTTTAATTTAGACATGATGACTTTGAGGAATGATTTGGACATTCAAGAAAGAGGTGACGTCGGACAGGAGTGGAGATTACTGACTGGAGCTCAGAGAAGAGATTTGGGTGTGGGAGACAGATTTGTGTGTGATCTGTGTGGATGAGAACCTCTAGGGAGAGAAGAAAAGAGAGCCTAGAAAACCTGCCGGCTGAGACGCCTACGAGGCCACCAAAGAACGTGGAAGAAACAGGCAGAGAATAGGAGGAAAGTGGAAGTGTGCTGTGGCAGGGAAGCTGGGAGCCTTAGCTGAGTGCTGTTGAATTAGTGGTAGAGGATGAAATCAGCCGTAGTCAATAAAATATATACTGAGTGACCTATTTTTCTTTCCCCAAGAGGGAAATTGAGTGAAAAGAAACATAAAGTACCAAATGTCCCTTTGTTTTCTTACCTTCTGGCAGTGACTTTTTTTAAAATTTCAAAACATTAAGGGAGTACGAATGTTTTTTGTTGCTTAGATACTTTTTATAATGTTTAAGTTATGAATTATTTTGGTGCCCATCACCCAAATCGTGTTCATTGTACCTGATAGGTAGGTTTAACTCCTCCCCCCCCACCCTCTTCTTGATTTCAAATGGCTTTTACATGTCTTTGTGTGCCCATCAATTAGCTCCGAATTATTAGAAAGAACATGTGGTGTTAGTTTTTCCATTCCTGAGATACTCCACTTAGGATAATGGTCTCAGTTCCATCCAAGTTGCTACAAAAGACATTATTTCATTCCTTTTTATGGCTGAGTAATACTCTGTGGTATGTACTCATCTATACATCTTTATCCACTCATGAATTCATGGGTACTTGGATTGATTCCACATCTTTGCAGTTGTGAATTGTGCTACAATAAACATTCGAGTGCAGGTATCTTTTTGATAAAATGACTTCATTTCCTTTGGGTAGATACTCAGTCGTGGGATTGCTGGATTGAATAGTAAGCCTACATTTATTTCTTTGAGGAATTTCCATACTGTCTTCCATAGAGGTTGTACTAATTTGCAGTCCCATCAACAGTGTGTAAGTGTTCCTTTCTCTCTGCATACACACCAGCATCTATTGTTTTATGACTTTTTAATGGCCATTCTGACAGGGGTAAGGTGATATCTCACTGTGGTTTTAATTTGCATTTCTTATCAATTGGTGATGTTGAGCATTTCTTCATGTTTGTTGGCCATTTGTCTTTTTTCTTTGAAAAACTTCTGTTCATATCCTTTGCCCACTTTTTAGAGACAGCACAGGATAGATAAATCATCCTCTGGCTGGAAATGGAAGGTATTGCTTGGCAGCTGCAGCTCTGGGCACATGGTAAGGAGAGGAACATGCTGCCTGCAGTCCTCTTTCTGTACCTGCATTTCTCTAGAGCCATTGTGCTTGACTTTCCAACCCTCTCTTCACCCTGCCTCCAAAACCATGGCTGGTAAAGGACTCTACATCCTCATTTATACTAAGTTGCAGATGACTGATAAGCCTAAGTCTTTTGTTTTGCTCAGAGAACTAAGTCTTAAACACAAAGAGATCTCTATTCTGGAAAATACAGTCCTATGAGTGTGGGAATGTTTTTGAATGCCTCTTACTTAGCTCACTGCCTTGCTGTTTGTTTTTTATACATTGGAAATTGAGCCCTGTGGTCACAGAATTGTGGACTTTTGGGTGTTTTCAGTCTAGAATAACCATGGTTCAGTGGACTTATCTTTTTTCTTCCCCAAAACCTGCTTCTCCTCCTATACTTCCTCTTGGGATTTGATGATAACAATACACTTCTTCTATTCACCCAGCCTAAAAGCTACTGAGTTATGTTTGACCTGAGGCTTGCCACGTCCGGAGCCTGTGACTCAGCTGGCCTGACACTGCTCCTGTCATCTGTCCCTTCCTGCTGTTTCAAATGAGATCAAGACTTTGTCAGTTCCCACTTGGCTTGATGCCTCCGCCTGCCAACCCTTGTTCTAATAGAGCCTGTTTTCTTCTGTCCAGTCTAGAAATTGTGCTCCCAGAACTGCCTTTCTCATGCAAGGGTCTGATCTTTGTACACTGTTGAATGGCACATTTTCTCATAAGGTAAATCCCAAACTTCTTGACAGAGCACCCAGGGTCCTTTCTAAGGGCTGCCAAACTAGGGCTTGCCTCGCTTATTGTTTTTGTTTGAAATTAGATGAAAATTGCAAGATACCAGGGAAAGAAACCAGTGAAACCAGATTTCACTCTCTCTTCACTCCCTGCCAAAGGTGGTGTCCACAGTTTTATGCCTCTGTGTGAAGATGCAATTCTTGAACTATCCAAAGATACTAAACCCAGGGTGGGTGTTGCTTAATCATTCATGGGGAGGGACGCAGAGAGTCACGGCCGAGCAGGACCAGGTGACTGCCCCAAGGAGGTGCTGCAAGTGGGGAGAGGATCTGACCCCCTGTGTTCTTAGGACAGGAACAGTGGGCCCTTGGGGACGTCTTGTCATGTTCTCTTATGTCATTTGAGATGGTGAAGAGCAGGTGTCCCTAATACTTTATGGAAACATAAAAGGAAGTGAGTTGATGTCTAAGCAGCTAGGGTCCTGCAGCTGGCCTCTCCTGCACCCCGACCCCACCCTCACCCCCTGCCTTGAGCAGGCTCCTTCTGTCTCTACCAACTGGGGACCCAAGGCTGCTGGGACTTATCTGGGTGAAGAACCCAAGGCATCAGTCACAATCCATGAATCAGTCTCTTCTGCTTCCCATGAGAAAACCTCAACACGCAGCGTTAAACAGTCTTAGGTCCCACGTGGGGATTTTCTCCAAAGAGCCCCTTAACAGGCCTTTATTGTCTCATCCCAGTCGATCTTTCTGGATTCAGCCCAGGTGCACCCTCGTGGTGTCCAGCCAGACACCTGTCCTTGGACGCATTCCCCACGAGCCTCCTTAGCGTGCTATAGCTGTTGGCCCTTCCGGAAACGAATGCCTGTTCATCCACAGTTCAGCTCAAATGGTACTTGTACCGCGAAGACCACCGTGGTCCATGACCCACAGCTGGCACTGGCTGCTCCCGCACTGTGCCCACTCGTGCCTACTGCCTCGTGGTTTACTGGGCACTAAGGGCTTCTGTGCTCTGTGCTCAGGTCCGGGCGGGAAGGGATTACGTGGGTTGTCTGTGGTCCTTCTGCAACACTCACACTTGAAGTCCTTTTACGTGGTAGGTACTCAGTACATGAGGGATGAATGAATGAATGAATGAATGAGTGAATGAGAGAATAACCCTCGGGTTTTCGCCAGATCTGTCAGTGCAGACATTGCTTGTGAAGCTGACTTCCCGGTCTTTGGGACATTCTCCGCGGGCAACCTCAGTCAGGACAACCTCAGATCAGCTGTCTGGGGCGTCTCCTGACGTCTTGGGACCATTAAGAGATAATCAGGAAGGAAGTTCCCTGTTCAGCTGTCATCTCAGGTTGCTGTTTTCAGGTGTTAACCGAAACAACCCAATTGAATAAATGTTTTAAAGCCCTGGGTTCTTGTTGAGTAGGGAGAAAGCTCAATTATTCAAAAGCTCCTTTTAAAGAGGTCAGCCTTGGGCCAACACAGAAATCAGTTTACTTTATTTTTTTCAAGCAAGAGTATATTTATTTCTTATTCTGATTATAAAATTATATACAATGATTATTATTTTCTATATTGTCTGGTTTCTTTTAGTTGAAAATTAAAATCCCACCCCTAAGAGATATCACTGCTAGCAGTATAGATCGATCATTTTAGGTTTCTTTTTTTTTTTTTTTTTTTAACAACTCTTTTTTTTTTTTTTATTGGGGGAAAACTACAAAACATTTACAGTATAATGTTTACAGTCACAATTTATAGTGAGCTGATCTCCCAAAATATATTACCACTCAAGTTGACCTATCTTGTTACATTCAAAAATCTACTCTGTCA
>CAUYRT010009823.1:0-60921 GCA_963574885.1 Lepilemur ruficaudatus | reverse complement strand
TTAGTGACCTTATAGGAAATGTTAAAGGGAGCACTCTAGGCCCTTCTGCTGTACATAAAATTGCAAAGATGTGGAAACAACCCAAGTGCCCATCAATACACGAGTGGATTAATAAAATGTGGTATATGTATACCATGGAGTACTATTCAGCTGTAAGAAACAATGGTGATATAGCACCTCTCGTATTTTCCTGGATAGAGCTGGAACCCACTCTACTACGTGAAGTATCCCAAGAATGGAAAAATAAGCACCTCATGTACTCACTAGCAAATTGGTCTCACTGATCAACACCTAAGTGCAGATATAGGAATAACATTTATCGGGCATCAGGCAGATGGGAGGGTGGAGGAGGGGACAGCTATATACACACATAATGAGTGCGAGGTGCACCATCTGGGGGATGGACACGCTTGAAACTCTGACTCCAGGAGGGGAAGGAGGGGAAGGCAACGCATGTAACCTAAACATTTGTACCCACTGAAATAAAAAATTTTAAAAATTAAAAAAATATGTTAAGTGGGTAAATCCATATTAAGAGTTCTTACCAAAGCTTAAAAAAAAAAAAGGTAGTCTAATGTAATGTGTAACAAAAGGTTCAGACAAAGAGGAGGGAGGAAGACAAGAAATTTAGAGACATGTGGGCTGAAAACTTTTCAAATTTGAGTAAACTTATAAATCCAGAGATCTCAGAAGCTCAACAAAAGTGTGATAAGGATCACCATCCACCAAAAAACAAAACAAAACAAAACATGAAAGCATATCATAATCAAATTGCTGAAAACCAGTGCTCAAGGAAAAGTCTTAAAAGTAGCCAGGGAAAAATAGACACATTATTTACAGGGGAACAAAAATAAGAATGTCTGCAGACTTCTCCTCAGAAACTGTCTAAGTCAAAAGATAAAGGAATATCTTTAAAGGGCTGAAAGGGGTTGGGGCAGACTGTCAACTAGTTATAATTTTATAAGCAGTGAAAAATATTTAAAAATAAATTTATTGACTTTCACTTTCACTAAAGGACTGAGACTTAATCATAGAATGCTTTCCTTCTCCACATATTACCATCATGTTTCTAAAGGCTCTTTTACAGCAATTTTTTTTTTACCCCATACATCATGCCTAGCTACCAAGAAAAAATTACAAGGCAGACTAAAAGGCAAAAAAACATAGTTCGAAGACACAGAACAAGCAAAAGATCCAGACTTAGATATGTCAAGGATGTTGGAATTATCAGACCAAGAATTTAAAACAATGATGGTTGTACTAGTTTACCTGGTTAATATGCCAAGGGCTCTAATAGATAAAGTTGGCAGCATGTAAGAACAGATGGGCAATGTTAGCAATGTTCACTAAATGAGATATGAAAATTCCAAGAAAGTATTAAATAGAAAGGCCTACTCAGATAATATGAAAAATATATATTTTAGAGTCAACCAATTAGTAATCTTAGTTGCATCTACAAAATCTTTTTTGCCATGTAATGTAATATATTTATGGACATGATAGCACATGATTATTCATAGGTTCTGAGGATTATAGTGGAACATCTCTGGGGGGTGCTAAAATTCTGACTACCATAAGCATCTTCTTAACAAGTACAGATAGCACCATACTTAAGGGTGATGAAAGAATAAGTGTTTTTGTCCTAAGATTGGGGTCAATGCATTCTCCCCACTTTTACTTAACATCAATAAGAAATCCTAGCCAATGCAGTAAGTTGATAAGGAAGTAAAAGGCATACAGATTGGATAAAGACAAAATAAAATTGTTTCTGTTTGTAAATAACATGATTGTCTGTACAGATGGTCTCAAGAAATGTACCAAAAAAAGTGGAACTAATAAGTTAGTTTAGCAAAATCATAGGGTTCAAGGTCAAGACATAGAAACCAATCATTATTTCCAATTTTAGCAATGAACAACTGGAAACTGAAATTTGAAAAATACTAGCATTTAAAGTAGCTCCAAAATATGACATACTTAGGTCTAAATCTTATAAAATACATATAGGACCTGTACTTAAAACTATAAAATGCTTTCAAGTCAAAGTATACCTAAATAGACAGAGATACTAGGCTCATGATATGGATGACCCCAAGTCATAAAGACACTAATTCTCTCGAAATTGATTTATAGATTTAGCACAATTCCTATCAAATCTCCAGCAGCTTTTTTATACATATAGACAGACAATAAGTTTCTATAACTTTATATGGAAAGTCAAAGGAACTAAAATAGCCAAAAGTATTTTTAATAAAAAGAAGAAAGTTGGAATAATCACAGTATCCCATTTAGAGACTTAGTACAAAGCAACAGTAATCAAGACTCTGTGGTACTACCAAAAGGATGTATGTAACAGATTAGAGAGCCCAGAATTAGTTTTATGCTAATGCATTCATTTGATTTTTTTCTTTTATATTTCTTATATTTCTATTTATTTTTCTGTAATTATTCAAAAATGTTTTAGCTTATTGTACACAAAATATATTAGTACAATACTATAAACATATAAATATAAATGCTCAAAATTACCTTTTTTGCTAACCAAAAAGCATGATTTTTTTAATTAAACATTTTGAGCTAATTATAGATACATATTTAGTTGCAAGGACAGAGAGGTCTTGTATACCCATTATCTGATTTTCCAACAATAACATCCTCAAAAGCTATAGCACAATATCACAACCAGGATATTGACATTGATAGAGCCAAGATGTCCTCATGATATTTTGGAGAGTTCGAGGGGAGCTTTCATGTTGCCATTGTATAGCTATACATTCTTTCCTCCCACCCTGCCAGCAACTGATATTCTCTTCTTCGTTTCTGTAATTTT
Organism: Lepilemur ruficaudatus; assembly: GCA_963574885.1. Lineage (NCBI taxonomy): Eukaryota > Metazoa > Chordata > Mammalia > Primates > Lepilemuridae > Lepilemur > Lepilemur ruficaudatus. The sequence continues at coordinate 58,094 of CAUYRT010009823.1, read as the reverse complement.
GTAATTTCAATAATGTTATAAATATGAAATAATATATAGCTTTTTGTGATTGATTAGATTTTTTGCACTCAGCATTTCATAGTATGGATATATCACAATTTTTTTAACAATGAATTGTTCAGATGAAAAACACTGTAAAGCCAGGATCACTGTGCACTGCTTATCAATTTGTCTGAGTTTAATGAGACAAAAACACCCCCTCCACACACAGCAGTTTACATGAACTGGATTTATTACATACAGATAGGCAATAAGAGACAAGGGACTCCTAGGATTCCCTGGGAGCCAGTCCCCCAAGGCTCAAGAAGGCCCTCTGGGTTGGGTGGAGTCTAATACCCCAGTTGCTGAGGGAACCTGGAAAGCAGCCCACCGTGGATTTTATACCTTGAGGATTCATGACCTACTGGGCTACAGCATTGAAGGACATACTGTTTTCAGGAGAAGACCAGAACAGAGCCAAGGCTTTTCTAGCCTGCTCACACTGTTGCATTTCCGGCACATTCTGTAGTTATTCTTTTGAGCTGCAAGCAACAAAGGGAGAAGAACTGTCTCTGTCTGTCCAAGGCCACCAGGAGCGCGGTCCAGCAGATGTCTGAGTGCTCTTCAGTTTTCGTGCATTACAAATAAAGTTGCTACGAAACGCTCATATATAGGTTTTTGTGTGACTACAATTCTTCATTTCTCAGAAAAACATCCAGGAGTGAAACTGCTGGGTTGTGTGGTAGTTCCATGTTTAGTTTTTTAAGATACTGCCAAATTGTTTTCCAGAATGACTGTACTGTTTCACATTCTCACAAGCAATGTATGAGTGATTCAGTTTCTTCACAATCTTGCTAGCATTTGGTATGTTACTATTTTTTATTTTAGTCAGAATGACTAAAATAAACATTCTGATAGTTGTGTAAAATATCTCATGTGATTTTAATTTGCATTTCTCTAATGGCCAATGGTATCAAACACCTTTTCACATGCTTCTTTGCATCTGTATGTCTTCTTCAGTGAAATGTCCCTTTATGTCTTTGCCTATGTTCTAATTGAATTGTTTGCTTTTTCACTGTTGAGTTTTGAGAGTTTTTTAAATATATTCTAGACGTCAGTCTTTGATCAGATATGTGATTTGCAAATCTTTTCTTCTGTACCTTATATGGACAGTTGACCCTTGAACAACACAGATTTCAACCATGTGGGTCCATTTACATTAATACATGGATTCTTCTCGATAAAAATTATACCAAATGTGCCTTGCTCTCCCACCTCCCCTTCTACCTCTTCCACCTCTTTCACTTCTGCCACTCTGAGACAGCAAGACTATCCCCTCCCCTTCCTCCTTGTGTTCAGCCTACTCAATGTGAAGTCTACAGACTACAAAGGAGGATGAAGACTTGTATGGTGATCCACTTCCACTTAATGAACAACAAATATATTTTCTCTTCCTTATGGATTTCTTAATAACATTTTCTTTTCTCTAGCTTACTTTATTTTAGGAATACAGTATATAATACATATAAAATACAAAATGTGGTAATTGTTTACATTAATGGCAAGGTCAACAGTAGGCTATTAGTAGTTAAGTTTTGGGGGAGTTAAATACAGATTTTCAACTGTACAGCGGTCAGTGCTTCTAACCACTGCATTGTTCAAGGGCCAATTGTACATAGAAATATAGATATAAATATGTATACATTTATATACATATGCTTATATATAAATATATATAAATATGGATGCATTAAGTTAGAATAATAAAGGATATAAAATGATGTATGTGTATTTATAGATGCTGTCTATTTTCCCCGAGAATCTTAAGGAAAAATTTACTGTGAAAACGTTTACTATTTTCAAATCCGGTAATATTCTCTTTATCTGTCACTCCTAGCTTCACTCTCTTTCTTCAGAGGTTATATGAGTTAAAATCCTAAGGATTTTAGGAAGGAGCTGAGGGGTCATTCTGTTTTTCAAATAGACATTTTCATCAGAAGAATTCTGATCAATATATTATAGCAATCTGGGGGGATGGGACATGAAATGTCAGGTGGTTGAGAATTATTTTAACAGCTTTATCGGGGAATCATTTTCATACAATAAAATACACTCATTTTAAACATAGAGATTAATGAGTTTTGGCAAATGTACAGACAACATCTAGATACGAAACATTTTCATCACCCCAAAAACATCCCATGTCACTTGAAGTCATCTCCTCCCTTACCTCCATCCCCAGGTTCCCACTGATACACATTCTGCTCCTATAGTTGTGCTTTTCCTAGGATGTCACATCAATGGACTCATACGGGATGTGTCTTTGTGCTTGACATTCTTCATCTACGTTGTTCTCTATATTCATATTCTACCTTTTTTATTTCTGAATGATGTTTATTTTTAAAGATTTATGTAATCTGTTTTTCTTGTTGGATATTTGAGTGGGTTTCAGTTTGGGACTCTTATGAATAAAGTTCCAGCGAACATTTATTTATAAGTCTTTGCCGGGGCATAAATTTTCATGTCTTTTGGATGAATTGCTGAGCCATATGGTAAGTATAAATTTCCCAGTCTCTTTTCCAGCCCTGAGTTTTATCCTTTGACACTTCAAGCCAGTAAGGCATTTGCTTTCTACCTTTTGGAGATGTAAATGGATTGAGCAATGCACTCACTCAAAGGTGATCACACTCTCAAATCACATCAAGAGCTGTTTTTTCTTTCAAAAGTAGATCTCCCTTTAGTTGCTATCTGCTTTTTAACCAGAATTTCTGTGCTTTCCCATGTTCATGTGTGGTTTAAAAACAGCCAGGATTTTGAGCAGACTTTATATTTAGATTTTTAGATGTCAGCCCTTCTGGGGCTGTTTTGCTTACAAGATTTTCCTCTGAAATATCCAGCTAATATACTGTCTTGTTCTCTGTCATCTACCACCTTTAGCTGCTAAGCCTGCGGTTCTCCACCACCTTGTTTAAGGAGGTGGAACGGTTCGTGAAGCTCCCAAGGAACGAAAACCTCAAACTCACAGTTCTCACCTGATACAATAGTCATCTTTAAAAGTAACTATTCTCAAAAAATTTTACATGATTTTTAAAATTTCCAGTATCTTGAAATAATTATGTTTAATAATTGTGTCTAGATTTTAAAATCGTTGTCTGTAGAAAGTATTGCCTGTTGTTACAAGAAAGGCCTAATTTCTTTTTTAATTTGTGGGTCTTTTAAAAGAAGCATCTAGAAAAATATGTCCCAAATGGTAAGTAGTAGTCACTTTATAGTGGTAAAATTTTAGATAACTTTTATTTTTTTATATTTTTCTATATTTCTTGATTTTTCTGCATGATTGTATGTTATTGTTATAATGAGAAAAAAAGAGCCTTTCATTTTGTGCTAGTTTGCAAAAACAAGAACACTGGAAGTTGGAGCTGAGATGTAATTTTAGAGACTGTTAAAGTGCTTTAACAAACAGAAGAGAGTTATTTTGTAATTAGTATACTTTTATGTCTAATGCAAAACCTCCCATTAAGGTGGTACTTGAAGAGATTTGTTGGGCTTTCACTCTTAAGTAGTTTACCATTTCATTTTATTTATGCTATTAATTTGTATTACTATAACACACTTTTTAATAATACAAAATAATGTAGGTTCACGGTGTTTGATCAATTTCAGTCATCATTAAGATAATTTAGCCACTTTTTTAAAGATTACAACATTATTTACTAGACAGGCACTTTAACCAACTAAGCCACGGCGCCCTCTAGCAACATTATATTTCCTTTGGGAGCATCTCCCGATGTGAGAAAAGATGCAAGGAAATGATAATAGCTGTTCCTCATTAAGAATTGACCAATGGCCAGACACTGCTCCAAATGCTGTACACATTTTTAAACTGTCTAATCCTCTTAATACCCCCACCAAGTGGCTTCAAATATGGTCCACTTTTTATAAATTAGGAAACTAAGGTTTCAAAAGGTTAGATATTTCTCTATGGTCATTAAGTTAGTAAACGGCAGAGCTGGAATTCCTTGCATTTGAACCCAAGCAGACCGGCTCTACACCCACCATCTTTACCGCCACTACATTGTCCTGCGGAGAAATACCAGGGTGGGGGATGAGGAATGGCATCTCATGGCCCCTTTCTAAAATTAAAAGGTAGAAAATATTGCAAAAAGAAGCTAGGGATATCCTTCAGAGATCTTAGAAGGCTAAATTGGGCTAACATTTTTCCCAGGGTGCTTTAGATGTGGTTCAAGTTAAAGGCAAGATGATGTCTGAAAATTTCTTGCAGATCTATAATTCAGTATCTTGGTTCTCAGCTATTTTGACCTAAGGAAAAACTTAGAAATAAATATCTTCTCACACTCTGGCCCCTAAGAAACTACCTTTTATTATTCAGCCTTGGCACTCAAGTCTCCCACCATTTTTATTTCTAAAAAGCCAGGCTATTTCTCAAAGTTAGTTTAGTAAAAAGAGCACTGGAGAAGAATATAGCAGCTTCACTTTTTCTCCACCAGCCAATCTCTTCTTTCTTAGTGCTAAAATCTGCTGAGCTTTAGCTGTCTACATGGCTGCCCAGCCAAACCACCTTTCCCTGCCTCCCTTTCAGTTAATCAGAGCAATATAACTAACTTCTGGACAAAACAGTGCAAGCTGAAGTGAAATATGCAAAGTCCCATCTTTCCAGAGGAAGGTGCTTACTTTCCACTTCCTTACCCCCCTCCCCACCCCATCCTCCTGCTTTTCTGCTAGCTGGAAAAATGGATATAAGTGGAACAGTTGCCTTGGATCCACATATCAAAACCACATATTAAGGATGGCAGGGTCAACCTATCTGCCCTGGATCAGGTTCTTCTGTATAGTGCAATGAGGGAAAATATGTCCTATATTATTTAAATCATGTATTTTGTTGTCTCTTTATTACAATGTAGTCAGTACCCTAACATGAAAATTGGTATCTGAAGGTAAAGCAATGCTATAATAAAACCCAAAATATGTGTTATTGGCTTTGCCATTAGGGGGTGGGATGCAAGAGGACACATACTGAAAGCTGGGAAACTGTTGGCTTTTGTTATACTGGGGCAAAATATAAGAAAACAGCTACCTCTGATAATTTTAGAGGTAGGCCACATCTTTACTGGAATTGCAGTTCTAGTATAAGTGGCTAGAATAAAGTCAAAATGTTGATGTACTTAGCGAATTCTTTCTAATATTAATAGTAACTAGGAAAAATAGATTTAGTTAATCAATAGCCAATTTGCAAGCAAAGATGGAAGGGAACAAAGCCTTTCTAATAGAGTACTCTTTACTCCATTAATCATAGTAGGCATTAATCTTATAATATGAAGCGATGGTATTTTGTTACAGGAAGTTTTTTAGTTTTTGTTTCTATCATAAAATTAGTGTCAAGAGTCACTAAAGGGCGTACAACAATGGTATTTCAAGTCACGGTTTTATCTGGATTAGAAATAGAGAGACCACGTTGGCTTGAGAGAGCAGACTGGTTGGAAATTTAATTTTTGCTTTTTTTCTTATTGCCTGCCAGGTAATACGTAATTTGACTGTCAAAGAGTAAATTTTCTAAAGGAAAGGGGAATTATCTTAAAGTATCCCCCCTAACTTATTGTTGATTATAGTCATTCTGTTGTGCTATCAAACCTTATAGTAATAAATGCAATCCCCATCAAAGTACCATCTTCATTCTTTACAGAACTAGAAAAAATAATTTTTCACTTTGTATGGAACCAGAAAAGACTCCATATAGGCAAAGCAGCCACTTTGATTAAGGCATGGACCTTTCCCTGAAGTAGGGGAAGAATTTAAGCCCCTGCACCCTACGCATAAAGCAGCATTAGGCTGCCTAACCGTCTACCTCACACCACTCAGCACTCCTTCTTCTGTTCTCGGTTTTGCTCACCTCCAAAGTTGGTGAGCCCACCACCTCTCCACCTGCAGACCAGCTACAATTTCAATGAGATAAGGTATGTACAATCCCTAGCACAGTGCCTAGCAAACAAATATAAAACAAATGGGATTGTCCTCTTTTGAGGAAGAAGGTTTTAATGCAGCCTCTGCAAATGAGTCTTCCTGCTTAACAAACTCACATTGGAAATTTGGAGGGTCCCATAACCTACAAGATAAAGAAACTCAAGCAGCTTTCAGTCCCCAAGTTTTGCCTAGAGCACTGGGCTCCTCTCCTTGAGTCCTTAGACAATGTCCCCTCCCTTACAAATCTCACAGTGGGGTTTTTGTCACCCTCTGCTATTGCACTCATCTGATTGCAGTCATTGTGTTTGCCTTGCCCACGGAAGGTGAGAACTGTGTTTCATTTATCTTCTACTCCCTGGTAACCCTGCACAGAGCAGGTACTCAGTACTACATGTTTCTCTTCCCTGTCAGACTGTGAGTTCTCTAAAGCATTTGATCATTTTTTTTCCTGTCAGTTGTATGCAAAATAGGTCCTGCTACATGGTAGATATTGAGAATTTTGATGAATTTGGTTACACAGAATTTTGGCTTTGAGTTGTTGCCAGTCCCATGCCTGTAGTGAGGCTTGTGACACCAGGCATTGAAGGGGAAAATGAAAGGAAATGAGCCTTTATTCTGTGTCTACTATGGTCGAGGCATTTAAGTTGTCCATGCTGCTTCCAGCATAAGTATGAAACATACCCTTAAAGAGCTATGACTTCATTGTGAAGATACACTATACTTGCATGGATGTTCCAGAGATTGGTATAAATTGGGATAATGGTCCCTTTGTCACTTTAAACAACTGCACCTTCAGAGGTGACTAACTCACATGCATTCATGGCTCTAAGGAGCCCCCATGGCCATGCCTATAGTGGGATCCCTTTCCCCCCAAAGACATCAGAGCCTGACCAAGATGGCCCACTCAGATTCTCTCCAACAGAAAGATGAAATTTGGAAGGGGTTGCTGAAGAGATCAGGAGTTGTTGGAGGTGAGTCACATTTGTGGCAATCCTCCAGGGAGAAAGGCCATGAAGAATTTTGAGAAACCAGAATTGCCCTGGGTCCTCCTATCTTGGTAGTTCAGCATTTCCTTTGATTCTCTGAGACACCCCCAGCATCCTTCCAATGAATTTCCCCTTTGCTTAAGCTAGACAAAGTCCATTTCAGATGCTTACCATTAAAAAAAAAAAGAAGACTCATAACCCATGCAGTCTACATTCCAAAAGAATTTCCTGTTTGGTCTCTGAATTGGTTAGGATTTGCTTCAGCTGCAAGTGACAGAAAATCCAAAATAACACTGACTTAAAAAGGGTAAAAGTTTATTGCTTTCATTTGATGTAGGCAACCAGAACTAGTTGCCTGACCCTCAGGGATCCAGGTCCCCTCTGTTGCACTGTTCCACTGGGCTCAGGATGGCACTTCCATCTTGAGGGCCAAGATGGCTGCCCACACTCCAGTTCTCCTGCCATCACTCCCACCTACAGGAAGGAGGAAGACACCCCCCTCCCATGAAAGACACATCCCAAAAGTAGACCACGCTGTTTCTGCTTAGTCACCTAACTTGTATGTGCCAGGTAGCCTCCGTTTGCCTCCCAGACCCACTGCCTACCCCTCATTATCTGCTTTCTGCCTCTGTGGGCTGGCCTGTGTGGACCGCATAACCTACAGCTATCCCTTCCCTTCATTCCATTACTTCCTAAGGGAGGTAACACCTGGGTTGGTAGGAGCTCTGGATTACTGTACTATACTTACAGTTCCTCCACAACCAGTCTTAGCAAATAAATAAATCCTCTTTAGCTTATCCTATTTTGAATGTGTCATCTATATTCTGTTGGGATTTGATGCACCTACCTAACTACAAGGTTTTTATTTGGGGCCACGTATTCAACCTAGGAACTGAAGGTTCTATCACCAAAAAAGAAGAGGAGGACCAGGTTATGGGACAACTAGCAGTCTTTGCCCCAGTCCCATCAGTCTTCCTTGATTAGTTCTCCTGGTTCTTGTGTCCATTTTTTATAGGTTGAAGCTTCTATCCCCTACTGTTAATACCCATAATGTAAGGAAATCACTGTCTTTTTTACCTCTTACAAGGCCATAAGAATCTGCAAATACATCTCTATAGATGGGAGAGTTATAATTGGTAATTAGCCCTGTTTGACCCAGGCAAGGAGGTAAAATCATTGCCTGCTTAGTGAATGTATGGATGAAATGATGATACAATGTCTCTAATTTTTTCAACTGTAAAATTGGCATGTTGCACTACACAATGTCTATCTTCCATCTAGCTCTGATCTCCAAGTATGATTTTGACAATTCTGTGCCACAATTTTCCATGAGTCAGAAATTATGGTACTACTACTGTGAATCTCAGGGGTCCAGAGCACACAGTGGAGCAAGACAGACCCAAGGAGGTACCAGCCCTGGTGACCCAGACAGAACCAGGAGAGCAGACGTGAGTATTGGCTCACACAGATCTGACTGTTAGAACAGGCGAGAGATAGAAGGCAGCTTTGCAGACAGAAAACAATCTCAAACACCCAGAGGAGGTGTGTAGGCTCAGGCCACTAAGAACCTGGAATCATACACACACAAGGCAATAGTCAACCCTAACAGAAACCAAGAAATTTCCTATCCCTTAATAGGAAGTATCCCTTACTCCAGTTTTCCAATTCAAAACCTGGAAGCTGTCTATGACTTCCACATTTTCCTTAATTCCCGTATCCAGGTAGTCTTCAAACTTAGTTGAATGTGCCTTCTAAATACCTCTAATTCATCTACTTCCCTTGATTCCCACTTTTAATAACATAGCTCAGGCCCTAATCATCTTTTGCCTGTATTAATGCTACAGCTTCCTGATGGACCATTATTTCCCTGCTAAAGACCCATTTTCCAAACTTCAGCCCATGGAATCTTTCTAAAATACAAACTAGACCATGTTATTCACCTGGTAAACTATTCAATAGTTTCTCAGTTCTCTTAGAACAGTGTCAAAATTTTTAGCAAGACTTTACATTACTCAGCAATGACACCTCTTTTCAGCTTCATCTCACCTATTCCTCTTTTACCCCCTTGACACCACAGCCACTCTGAAATGCTTTCAGTTTTCAGAAGAAATCGAGTAGGCTTTTGCATATGAGTGCTTTACTTCCATCTCCCCTCTGTTCCTTCAGCAGATGCTTCCCATCAGGACTCTACTCATAAGTCATCTTCTCCTGCAGAAAGTCCATTTTGATGCCCATATCCTTGCTCAGGTTGGAACAGGTATCCCTACTTTGGGTTCTTGTAACCTCTAGGCTTGTCTTACCGTGTTACTTATCATGATGCATTGTTATTAATATTTCCATGGCATTTGCCTGTGACTTCCTTGTATATGAGTTTCTTAAGGACAAGAGCTATATATCATGCCACATGGCTGACAAAGACAGTGGCCACAGCATGGAATAGATGAATAGTGAACAAGGTTAGTGTGAGGAGAACAGTGGGGTTATCACTTAACTTATTTTAGACATCATACTTCTAGCTTTCACATTTTGTTTTGTTATTGTAACATGAATAGCTCTGCTTCTGGTCTTGAGGCTTACCCTTTTCTCTAATGCACAAATAAAAGTGTAATAGCCGAACTTCCATTTCAGTCTAGGATGAGATGACATGTGCAGATGTATTTTCCCATCATAAACAACAAAACTAGAAAAAAATGACATGAAACAGGTGTTTTCAGACATTGGACAACAGATAGCGTGATACTCTGATTCCTAGGAAAAGGGAAATAAGTGAGGCAAACCTTCCGCCTTCTGCCTGGAATCCTGTTTTGGCCCCCACTGCAGGCTCAGGAAGGCCAAGCAGAGCAGGGCAGTCTCACTAAGAAGACAGAGATTGGAGCTCTGGGAGGCTGAGGTGACCCAAAACTCTGGAGCAGAGTTTCAGAGAGGAGAGAGCTACATGGAAAAAGGACTTCAGAGTCTTTGCTAAATAATAAGTCCTGTGTGCCTAGCAAAACTCCATGAGGCCAGGTAATAGATGATGGGCATTTCGAAGCTGAGCAATTCTCGGAGCTCAAAGAGTTGGGAGATATGTAAACTCCAGCCAGTAAGAGTGGAAGGGCCTTGTAGATCGGCTGGGGAGTTTAGTAGAGATCACTGAAGTGTCATGCCTTAGTAGTGGGATTAAACTATCCCTAGAGGAAATGTTTCTCTGGACTTGCCCTAAAAATCTTTACAAAACAAGTCTTGAGAGGATCACGCTGATTGGCAAGAAACTTATTTGCCTACGAGGATAAGGCTCAACTTTTGAAAGAACAACAACAAAATCAAGACACTCAAAGCACAATATTCAAATTATCAGAAATACCAAGAAGTAGGCAAACGTGATCTATAATCAGGAAAAAACAATCAGTCAATAGAAACAGATTCAAAAATGGTAGAATTAGCAGACAGAGGACTTTAAAAAGCTATTAAGTTACGTAGAAATAGCCAAAAGTAAACATAAATGTGGTGAAGAGAAAAATGAGAGATACAGAAAATGCAAAGTAAAATGTCTAAAGATTAAAATGTACAATATATGTCAAGAACAAAACAACTCTGGAAAGATTAAGTGCGTATTATATATTGCTGGAGAAAATATTAGTAGCCTTAAATACTGGTACTAGAAACTGTCCAAAATGAATCTTACAGAAGAAAATGATTCAAAAAAATGAACAATGACCTGTAGGATGATGCGGTCTTCCAGAAGGAGAGGCTGGGGCAAGGGGAAACAGGAATATTTGAAGACATAATAGCTAAAAGTTCCCAAGTTTGATGAAAAATATAAGCTCAATGAACCTCAAACAGGATAACAAAGAAAACTCCTCCAGGGCACATAATAACCAAATTTTTTAAAACAAGTGATAAAGAGAAAATCTTAAATGTAACCAAAGGAAAAAAGACACATTGTTAAGGAACAAAGATAAAAAATGAGTACAGACTTCTCATCTGAAACTATGCAAGGAAACATGGAGCATGATTATATTCAAAGTGCTGAATGAAAGAAGGAAAAAACCTGTTGACCTAGACTTCTACATCCAGTAAAATTATCCTTCAAACCTGAAGGTTAAATAAAGACTTTGAGACAAATAGGAGCTGAGATCGTTTGTTGCCAGCAGGCCTAAACTCTAAGAAGTATTGAAGGATATCCTTTAGACAGAAGGAAAAGTTCAACAGATGGAAACCTTGAATGTAGAAAAGATATGAAGAATGCAAGATATGGTAAAGGTAAGAGGCAACATAAAATACTTTTTTATTTCTTAATTTCTTTTTTAATTTCATAACTAATATTTCAAAATTTATTTTTATTTCTTAACATACAATTTATTTCTTAACTACAATTCTAATCAACAAATGCCTATTAAGTAAGCTTGTATATATACAGAAGTAGCAGTAAATATTTTATAAAGACATTTGTAATTTAAATTATCAAATAAAACAAAAATGGGGTAAGACCATTTGAAGGAACTCTATATGTATACTTTAGAAGAAAATAATTTTAAAATAATCACCATATAATATAGTTCAATATTAGAGCAATTCAAAGCAACTATAATAACAGCATATTTTGTGAGTTTATAATATATGTAGAAGTAAAATGTAGAACGAAAGATAGGAGCGGAAAATGGAAGGATACACTATGATTTTTGTATGTGATGTGGTATAATATTATTTAAAGGTAGGCTGTGATAAGTCAAAGAAACATATAGTAAACCTGAGAGCAGAGGTTGGCAAACTTGTTCTAGAAAGGGCTAGGTAGTAAATATTTCAAGCTTTTGTTCCAGATAGTCTCTGTTACAACTACTCAACTCTGCATGAAGCCCATCAGTTAGGTAGACAGCCATGGGCAATACATAAGTGAACGAGTGAGACTGTGTCCCAAAGAAACTTTGTAAAAACAAGTGGTGGGTCAGATTTGACTGCAGGCCTCCTAACCCCTGCCCTAGAGCAACCACTAAAAATAAAATATCAGACTAATAAGAAAGTAGTGGAGATGAAACAATTAAAAAAAACAACAAAAGCTTAACCCAGAGGAAGGTAAATAAAAACAAAGAACAGATGGGGCAAAGAGAAAACAAACAGGAAGATGGTAGACTGAAGCACCACAATATTGCTAAATTCAATGAAATGTGGTTAAAACACTCAAATTAAAAGGCAGATATTTTAAGACTAGATTTTAAAAAGCAAGACTCAACAATATGTTTTCTAATAGAAACCCCTTTAAATATATAGTCATAGAGTGGAAGGATGGAAAGACTTACTGTGAACATGCTAATTATAAGAAAGCTGCAGTGGCTATAATAATAAAACAAAGTAGACTTCAGCATAAAGAACACAGCCAGGCATAACGAGGAATGTTTCATAGTGATAAAGGGGTCAATTTATCAAAAGGATACAATAATCTTAAATCCCTACCTCAGAGCTTTAAAATTCATGAAGCAAAAACTGACATAAAGGAGAAATAGATACATCTGCAATAATGTTTAAAATATTTCAATGCTTCTTTCCCAGTAATTGACATAACAAGTACAAAGAAAATCAGCAAAGACATCACAGATTTGAACAAATGTGCCAACCAACTTGACATTATTGATATTTATACAACATTCCACCAACATCAGAATATACCTTCTTTTCAAGTGCTCATGGAACATTTAAGATGTATCACATGTAGGCAATAAAACAAGTCCCCGTAAATTTAGAAGTATTAAAATCATGTAGAGTATCCTTTTTTACCACAATAAGAATAGGTTAGAAATCATATTTCCAGACACATGTCTGAAAAATCCTCAAATATTTGGAAATAAACAAGACAGTTATCAATAACTCATGGATCAGAAAATAAATCACAAAGGCTGTTAGAAAATACATTGTAGCGAATGAAATGAAACCACTTCACAATTTATGAGATGCAGCTACGGCAATGATGAGGGAAAATCTACGGCTTTAAGTGTTCATATTAGAAAATTAGAATTGTCCAAAATCAATGACCCACCTTAAGAAGAAAAAGAAAATTGATTTAAACCTAAATATGTAGAAGTAAAGAAATGATAAAGATAAGAACAGAAATCAAGGAAATAGAAAAGTCTTCTTAGAGAAAATCAATGAATCCAAAAGCTAGCTTTTTGAAAAGATAAATAAATTGATAAATCTCTAGTAAAGTCATGCAATAGGAGAGGAAGGAGACACAAATGTCCAATAACAGGAGTGAATAGGGGCCATCACTAAAAATCCTAAAGAAATTAAAAGGATAATAAAGTAACATTATAAAGAACCTTATGCCAAAAATTTAACAATTTACATGAAATGTGCAAATTCCTTGAAGACTCTGATTACCAAAACTGATTCCAGATGAAATAGAAAATCTATATTGCCCTAAATCTATTATAGAATTTGTTATTATTATTAAAAGCTTTCCACAAATAAAAGTAAAGACTTCCAAGGTAAATTATATCAGACAGTTATGGAAGAAACAGTACCAATCCTACACAAACTGTTTCAAAAAACAGTGGAGGAGGAAATACTTCACAGTTCATTTTACGAGGCTGGCCTTACCCTACTATCAAAACCAGAGAATTTATAAGAAAAACAAAATAACAAACTAACATCCTTCAAGAACATAGATATAAGAATTCTTTTAAAAAGTAAGCAAATAAAATCCAGGGATATATAGAAAAGGATAGCATAGCACATCCAAGTACAGTTTATTCCAGGAATACAAGGTTGGGTTAACGTTTAAAAATCACTTAATGTAATTTGACATATTAACAGAAAAAAGAGAAAAATGTGATAGATGCAGACAAAGCATTTTACAAAGTTCAATATTCATACATTATTTTAAAAAACTAAATTGCTCAATACCTAAGAATAGAAAGGAACTTCCTTAACCTGATAAAAGGCATCTATGAAAAAAGTCATAACTAACATACAAAAACGTGAATGACTAAATGCCTTCATCCTAAGATTGGAATTAGACCATTAACTTACATCACAATACAAAAAAATTACTCAAAATGGTTCATAGATTTAAATGTAAAAGCTAAAACTACAAATTTCCAGGGGAAAACACAAAACCAAATATTTGCAACGTTTATGTTGGCAAATATTTCAGTAAGACATACATATGAAGCAATTTAGTAAATTGGGCTTAAAATTTAAAACTGCTCTTCCAAAGACAGCATCAAAAGAATAATCAGACATTCCATAGATTGGGGAAAAATATTTGTCATAGATAAATTTGACAAAGGACAAGAATTCAAACTATATAAAGAAATCTTACAACTCATAAGAAGACTAAAAATTTTCTTTAAAAAAGGGTAAAACTTGGAATAGACACTTTCCAAAAGAAGATATATAAGTGTCCAATAAACATGTGAGAAGATGCTTAATATTATTAGTCATCAGGGAAATGCAAATTAAAATCACAGTGAGACACCAGGACACAGCCCTTAAAATGGCTAAATTTAGAAAGATTGATAATACCAAGTGTTGCCAAGGATGTGGAGTAACTAAAACTCTCTTATGTTTCTGGTGGTAACCAAAAACAGCACAACCACTCTGGGAATAGTTAGGCACTTTCTTATAAAATTAAGCGTGTACTTCCCCCATATCTCAGCAATTCCACTTCAAGGTGCTTACATAAGAGAAATGAAAACCTTATGTCCACACTAAGATTTGTACACAAATGTTCATAACAGCTTTATGGATGCAATCTCCAAACTGGAAACAACCCAAATGACCACCAACAGGTGAATGAATAAACACATTTTGGTATATGCATGCAATAAAATACTGCTTCTCACCGAACTCTCTATGAACTCCTGCACGTCAGTCCTCACTCATGTCTCACTCCCTCGTTCCTGCTCCTCAGGGCTGTTCCAGCTGTCTCTAGTGGGTTCCACTGGAAATCCCAGCATGCTCCTCTCTCCTCCATCTCCCGATGCGTGACCAACACAGCACCGCTTTGCAGAGAGCATTTTACTCAAGTTTTGGTGATGAAGGAGGGAGGTCACATCGCAAGAGAGGAAACAATCAAGACTAAACGTTGGACAGCGTGTCCGTGGTATTCATCATGTGCCCCGTGAAGGCAGTGACTCACGGCCTCCTTAATCGCCTGCAGCCTGCTTCCCTGGGGCCGGACCCAGCTTCCTTTCTCTCCCTAATTCAAACACTCAAGACGCTGACAAGGGCTGACAGGGGAAAAACTCCTAAGTCCTATTGTGCTATAAAATAGCGAAGGGTAAATTTTGTCCCTTTTTGCCCTTTTGCACCAAGATGAGCTGTGGCACCTTTGTTTGCATAGCCCCCCAAGCCAATTAAAGTAACTTCTTAAGAAAAAGAGCATTTATTTCCTTAAAAAAGCAGTTTTTGTAGATTAGCATTTTTTTCACCTGGGGCCCTTATTAAAAATGCAAACAACTATGCCCACACTGAATCCGTTGAAGAAGAATTCTCAGCCTGGGACCTAGGAATCTGCATTTCAACTGGCACAGCACCTCACCAAACTCTCCCTGCCTTTAATCTTAGGCAGTTTAAAACTGCAAAAGTTCTCCTTGTTTTGTGGTTAATAGATCCTCCAGATATACTCTAACAAATGTCCTTTAAGCCAGAGGTCTCTCACCCTTGATTGCAGTAGTTGATATTTGAATTTTTTGTGCAGAACTGGTCCGTGTCTCAATCTCTGTCTTCATGGACACCTTTTGGATCACAGGGAAAGTTTTGGACCACCAGCTCCACAATACTGCAGTGGGTAAAACCACAAAAATGTTGTTTTGCCATAAACCTTCCTTTGGGTTCCCAGATTGTATTTTAGGCTGGTGGCCTAGGAAATATCTTATGACTCCGTAATGTGATGTCTGTCTGTAGCTCCTTAAAGCACAAAGTCTTAACGATTATCACTGCTCTTAACCACAGATTACTATGGGCTACCTATGCCACCAGGAAGTTCTATGGCAAGCTCTGAAAACACGAATTGCCCGTTGGGATCTTTAGATTGGCAAGATCTAAGTGAAGTTGTTAAACAAAGTCCTAGAGACGTGGTCTGGGCATGTGCTATGTCTGGAGCCATAGAATTGCCTAAGGGAAAACCTTGAAATAGCAAATGACAAAACGTTCCCTAAAGTTCACAGATGTTCTCTACAAACACTAGAAGCATGCCAAGGACTATATTTCATTGGGCCTCTTATCAGTGAGCACACAAAGATCAAGAATCAACACTAAATATGTGGCTTGATAGAAATAAATTTTTCAAAGCCCTTCTGTTTGCCATTCCAATAATTGTTCATGGCATAATTCTTTATTTTTCTTATAGATACAGGGTCTGACTATGTGGTCCAGGCTGGAGTACAGTGATAAGTCACAGGCACCAGGCATGATTATGGTGCACTACAGCCTCAAACTCCTGGGATCCAGTGCTCCTCCCACTTCAGCCTCCTGAGTAGCTGGGACTATAGGCACATGCCACCTCTCCCTGGAAGCACAATTCTCCCCTCCAACCCCAGATTTTGCTGAATTGCTTTGATTCCTTCTGGGATTACAAATGTAGAGACTAAGGTATAGATGCACATTGTCCATCTTCTCATGGAAATTATGGTGGTCATCATGGCCTGGAGAGAACTATGCTAGAACTAGTAAGTGTGGTTATCGCTAGTCTTTTACATATAAATACTATAGTTGTGCTTTTCTATTGCAAATTTTTAATCTCCCTGAGTATAGACATGCTAGTTTTTACTAACCATGAGAATGTTACAGCTCTGTGGACAATAAGAGCAGTTAACATTTCTTTAGTGGTTCTGTGTTCACACCACCTCATGTATTAATTATGGCCTTGCATCCGCAACACAATCCTATGAAAAAGACTCTATGTTCACCTTCATTTTGCAAATGAGGCATTTTGCATACTGAGGCAAAGTTGTTAAAACTGTAGATTGAGGGCTGGGAGGTTCAGCTTCAAAGCACTGATGCCTAGCTGTGGTCTTGTACGCATTCAACAAACATCTGCTGAGTGGCTGTTCTGTGCCAGGCACAGTGGTAGTTTCCGGGTACACAACAGTGAACAAAAAAGAAAACGGTCCCTGCCCTGATGGAGATTATATTTTGCTTCACATCTATCCTGTGATTTTGTGATAATTTACCTAACCAGTCGCTATTGTGGGATGTTTAGACTGTTTCCGATTTAATGGCTTTAAAAAATTAAAAGCATTAACAATGTGAGGGACAGCATTCTGATTTATAAAGCTATATATTTCCCAGTGTCTGTTTATTTCATTGCTGGCTTTCCCAGAATGAGGATTATAAAGTTCAAGGGTATGAATATTCATTCGAGTTCTTGATTCATGTTGCTAAATAACTCTCAGAGCAGGTGTCGCGGTTTACACTCCCATCAGCTTCAGCAGTCTTGAGGATGCCCATTTCGCCGCCCCCTTGCCAACACTGAGTGCTCTTTCTTCTCTTTTAATCCTTGTCTACCTGGTAGGCATCACGGCCATAGCTCTGTAACAACAAATACCATACTGACTTAGTTTTATTTAGAGAAAATGAATTTTACTGATTCAAAATAGTTGAAGAATGACAATTTGTATTAAAAACACAACTCACCTCCCCCCATAATCAAAAAGTAAAGTTCAGTACTTCCTTCATAGTGCACCTGATTATCTTTATTAAGCTGTCAATTGTTTCTGAGAAGCAGCCTGATTAACAGGACTTATTGACACAGAAATCTCTCTGTGGAGTGGCTTATGTACATTCCCACACCTGTAGCCATTGTGCCTGAGAGCAACTGGCTGTTTTGTGAGGTAGTGACTTTCCCATCCCTGAAGGAATCTAAAACTATGCCACGAGGCCGGAATGACATTTGATCTGGCCCATTTTAGAGTCTTCCTTGCACTGACTCTCTTAATTAGGTGTGATTTCTCCTTTCTTGGGATTTCCAGAGCACATTTTATGTACCTCTGTTATGATACTTAACATACTCAGTCATGTTGGGGTGTGTACTTTCCGTAGCGCTCAGGCTAAAAAAATAAAGTTAATGGCACCTGCTGTATAGATCTGTTGAGAGAATTGAATGAATCAATGCACATAAAGCACTTAGCACAGTGCCTAGAACAGAAATGCCTTCAACAAATATTTGTTGAACCAAGGAATGAATAGTCAATGCACAATAAATCTTAGATGCTGCCAAGTGCTAGCAAGTGGTTCTCAAACCTTAGTGTACATAAAATTAATCAGGGAACTTGTATAAAACTGCAGACCCTGAAGCCCCACCTCAAGAAACTGTAATTCGGTAAGTCTAGGGTGATTCTGACACAGGTGGCCCAGGCACTACCTGTAACTTAGAGAATCGTTGGTGACTCTGTGAGCTCTGGGTTGGCAATTAAAATATGATGCTCATCTCTAAAAGTCCCTACAGCTATCTGTCCCAGTCTCTGGCATGCAGTAGGTGCTCAAGGGGAGGTAACTGAATTTCAGCCTTGCTGGGTGAAGGAAGTCTTGTTTCCAGTCCTATCTATACGAAACACAGAACTGAGGGTTCTAAAATATATCTGGAGCCTTCATCCCTCTTCAGATGCGATCTCAAAGCTAGATCTACTGTTGTCCTGGGGCAGAATTTCCCCAAATCTCACATTTTTCTATGTCTCCCTCAGCAGTGCCAAAATTTGAGCACTTTACTATGTACCAGGTGCTTTGTCTGATTTAATCCTCATTATATCTCCATGAGGGGGGAAACTGAGGCTCAGAGAGTTTGCTACCTGTCTGAAGTCACGCAGCGAGTGATGAGGAGGGTTTCAAATGAGGCATGAGCCATTGTCAAACCTGAGCACCTTCTCCAGCTCACAGCAGGATGGAGGAAGGAGATTGAGAAGCATTACTTTTGTTCTGCAGGACAGCGTGGGGTCCAGTGCGTGTGTGTGTGGGGGGGGGCAGCAAATTCCTGATCATAGGCAATTGCATAAAACACAAGAGATATTTTCCCCTGTATTAATAAGTAGGTACTATAAATATAGGCTATTAAGTAACCCTGACTTCATCTCTCACCAACCAACCCCTGCCTCTTTGCATGCTACACATGTACAGCATGACTCAAAGGACCCTCAGGCAGCGGGTGGGTTAAAAATCAATCAAACAATAATAATTTTCATAAACGGGAACTCCCCAGCTTCCCAGTTGGCTGTTCAGTTAATCATGAGTCATGAATCTCCTTTTTGAGGTAATATTTATTATACGGCATAGCTGGTTATAGGGAATACGTAATATCCATTTATCTGATGGGAAACATGTTATTAAAACATTACCTAATGATAGATTGACCTGATAAATAATCCTTAGGATTAAACAAGAAAAGTTTGGGGAGGGGTTAGGCAAGGATTGTAGAGAGCAGAAAGTTGAGTAGAAATAAGCCATGGTTTGGGGGTAAATAAAAAAGGTGTTTGTCCAGAGCTGGGTGTTGAAATAATCCTTACTGCGATAATTAGAATTGAGAAGGTAGAGGGAGAGACAGACAGGGACAAAGACACGGAAAAGGGGAAACAGAAAGTAAGGATGAAGGTAGGATAATAATAATATAATGTAATATATAATATAATATAATAATATAATCAGAGGCACCTTTTCAAAGTGTTGTTAGTATGTGCAGGCACTGAGCTCATTCTTTTACGTATATCCTCATCTTTATTCTCACGAGAACTCTGGGGATCACTCCCACTACCACCCCCTTTTCTCAGATTCCAGCCAGTATAGTAAAGCAGTTAAAAGTGCAGACCCTGGAGCTAGAGTGTCTGAGTTTGCATCTCAGCTCCCTGTTGACTCGCTGTGAAATCTTAATTTACCTGTGCCTCAGTTTTTTAATCTGTAAAAGAGACATAATATTAATTTTGCCCACTTTAGAGGGTTGTTTAGAGGATTAAGGTAATTAATAAATAAAAGTACTTAGAACAGTGTGTGGCACATTGTAAAGTCAATAAATTCAGCTACTATTTCAATGACAGCTGAGGAATTTGAGAAGTTAAATCACTTGCCCAAAGTCACAGAGCTTGAAAGTAGCTGAGCTGGTATTTGAATCTCGTCGGTCTGACTGCAGAGCATGTGCTCTCAGTCTCTCTGCTTTGCCTGATTGGAGCAGTAATGGTGGGCACTAAAGAGATATAGCGGATGCTTTCCTATAGCACATGGTGCCAACACTCCCCATTGGAGTCAACTGACCCTAAATTTATGTGTCATTTTATGACCAGAGAGTACGGTCTAGAAATAATCCCAGAGCGCATCTCGCCCAAAGGTTGCAGGCCATTATCCTGGGGGTCCCTTCATTTCCTATAGTCATGATTTATTGGGTCTGCACAGTGTTGGCTGGTTCAGAGCTATGACAATTTTTGAATCAGTTGCCAAAATTACAAATTGTGAGATTTCATTTAAAAACCCAGATTTATATCTTCTCTAGAAAAATTAGAGGATCTGGCGACCCTGGACCCCCTTCCCTACATATAACAGTCAGGTGTACTCAGTGGCCTCTGAGTATATCCTCACCATTCCCGACCATCTCTTGCATCTGGCCCACTTCACACATTTATGTCCATATGACGGTCCACCAAATATGGGACAATAGGACCCATGCTCCCTGAACTTCCTTCCTTTGGATTCAATACCCTAGCTCAGTTTTCCAAAGCGGGGACAGGTCTTAATCCTCCCCCCAGCTTACCTCTCTTCTGAAACCTTGCATTGATCTATGTCCCTCTCACACCAGAGGACTCTGAAAGAGCCCAGCTCCCTTGGTGGGTTTTCACCAGCACAGAGTACTGGGGGATGGTTGACTCACATCTCCTGAGACCTCTCATCAAAGTGTCTCCTACTAGTCCAGCCTCACCAGGTTAAGGAGTATTTCCTTGTGGCTCTTCTCAGCTTCCTGGTGACAAGAAAGCTCAGGCTCTCCCAGAATGTTGATCTGACCCAGGGTCTTCACTAGGCATTAGAGAAGCTTCTTGTCTGAGGTTACCTGCTTTCTCTCTGCCCCTGCAAGTTATAGGGTTTCTCCTCCACTATATAGTCAAGCCCATCTTATTAAATTGTTGCCATGATCACAGCGACACTCACTTGATTTGTACTGTGGAAGGCAGTGACTCTCAGCTAACCCCAGAGGTTCTGAAAGGCACCTCAAATTCAGCAGCTCAGTGATTCACCAGCCCCAGAGAACACCTTTATGCCAGGCTCTGTGTTGCCGCTGCATTCTCAAAAGCAGATGATGCTAACCTTACTTTGAGTATGTGGTTATCTTATTTAATCTTCATGACTACTCTGTGAAGTAGATATTAGAATCCCCATTCTATAGATAGGAAAATGGAGGCCAAGCAAGGTTAATATCTTGTCCAATGACAAGTCCATCTAATTCCAAAGTTCCATGTTCTGTATCTATAGTCTAGCAAGTATAAAAACTCAGATATCTACAATGGAGAAAAGAACATAAGAACATAATGAGCTCTCTATAAGACAGGAGATGATTATAAAGAACGAGAGGTGATATCTGACTGAGAGGATCAGGAAAGCTCTATAGAGAAGCTAAACTAAGGCAGATTTTTGGGAAAGGGGAAGGTCTTTTGGGTGGAAGAGAAAATTACATCTGGAAGCCTCAGCAATACAAAGTATCAAAGGTGCAAAATCGTGGGGTATGTCATTTAGTTTACCTGGCCTGGGACATTTTTGCAAAAATGAGGAGAAAGAAAAGGCTGGATTATGGGGGTGCCTTGAATGTTGTGGTGAAGTGTTTGGACTAAGAGGCACTGGGGAGTCCTAAATGGACTTTGAGCAGGGTCTAGTCATGATCATTAGCTCCAGAGAGAGACACTCTCTCCTCCTCCTCCTCTTCTTCCTTCCGTCATTGTTGAATCCTTTTGCCAAAGACAGGCTTTAGTGTGGGGGTCCAAAGAGACAGCCCGGTGTAGTAGAAAAGTATGGGCTTTGGAGATTGATTCCAGCTGGAACAAGGAGAATTGAACATTATTTATCTAGAAGGGGGCATTTGACCAGAGCCATGAAGGACAGATGAGGTGTCAGCACTCACAGATGAGGACAAAGGACATCCACATCCCAGATGCAGAAATCAGTGGTAACAAAGGGACAGAGACAGTAATTTGCAGACACTGGGGGAGCAGTGAATAATTTACTCTTCTTGAAACGGAAGGTTGAGGGTGTGTGTGTGTGTGTGTGTGTGTGTGTGTGTGTGTGAAGTAGATGTAAGGCAGAAATGGTAGATCTTTGGCAAATGTGAAACTAAGGAGCCCTTTTCTAATCTGAAACACAAAAGAGGCCTGGAAGGATTTTGAGCAAGGGAGTGATATTGATGACTTAGGTCAGAGTCAGCAGGATGGATCAAGGAGAGGGAAGGAGAGACAGACACCAAAGAGAGAGCAGAGCCAACACTTCGGGCCAGACGCAATGAGCACATGAACTGGAACAGCGGTGGTTGGAATGTGGAGCTCTTTCCAGTGGGCTTCAGGAATATTTAGCCTGGTTGTAAACAAGATGTACTCTTGTCATTATTGTCCCCCTCCTCTTCTTCCTCTCCCTTCCCTTCTCCTCCTCCTCCTTGTTCCTCTTCTTCTTCCTCCTCTTCCTCTTCCTTCTTTTCCTTCTCTTTCTCCTCCTCCTTCCCCTCCTTTTCTTCTTCTATAATTATTTCCATCTCAATAGCCTGCTCAGATTTACTCACACAATCATTTCCTCATTTGGTTATTCATAATTTTTTTCAACTCTGTAAGAATTAGAACTGGATTCTGCTGGGAGTAACAGAAAACCCCCAAATAACAGTAAATCTTCCTTCTCTGTCACATCCTGTAGGCAGCACAGGCCTAGTATGGCAGCTCCCTCATTGTCAGGCCCAGGTTCTTTCTGCCTTGTTGCTCTGTCCTTCCCAGCTCATGGCTTCCACCTCATAATTGAACAATGGCTGCTTGAGCTTTAACCATTCCATCTGTTTTTCAGACAGTAGAATGGCAGAAGAGGGATGGGGAAGGACACACTCTCTCCCATTTAAGGACATTTCCTGGAATTTGCACAATTCAGTCCTGTTCACCCCCAATAAGACATATCTTAGTCCTTGATGTTTCTTTGTACATCTTAGTCCTTTGTCCTCCTCTGTGTTTCATATTGCCAGACCTAGGGGTCAGGAAGCCTGGGAAATGAGGGCTGGAATTGAGACCTGCTGGTGTGGCAAAGAGAGCTACTGCCTGATCTCCCATTCCCATGCAGATGAAAGTGATTGCATCCTTTACAAATTCATGCCCTAGCAGACATTTTCTCATGGATCCCCAGGCAGGCATGTGTTCTGTGCTCTGAGGGGTGTAGAGAAATTCTGACCATGGTATCTACCCTCAAGATGCTTAAGTGTGCACAACTATAGAATCCCAGAGCTGGAGGGGATCTTAGGGATCATCTAGTCCAGACCTCTCTTCTCTGTTATAGAACAACCATCTTCAACTTCTGCTTACGTGGCTCCAGAGCTGGGGGCTATCATGTGAGCCAACTTACTCTGAGTCAATAATGGTCATTTTTTATAATGAATAATATCTGCAACCCTATAACTTCTACCCAGTAGTCCTGGTTCCTTCAGAGAACAGGTCTTGCTTATTCTTCATTCTATAATATAACCCAATTACTATGAGAAGGTAGCTCTCACATCTGTTTGTACATCTGTCTGTCCCCTGCTTTCTCAACTAGTCTCTTTCCTAAAGGGCGTGTGCCATATGGTCAAGCTCGCATACTTTGAAGTTGTCAAGCCTGGCTCTGTGTGACCCTGAGCAACTGACTTATACTCTCTGAGTCTTCCTTTTTCCACTTTTAAGATGATGCTAATATTACTCACCTTATAAGGATATTGTGAAGTTTAATGAGCTAATGAATGCAAAACATAGAGCCTGACAGCAAATATAGCTGTTATTATCATTACTAATATCTTTATAGTTAGTAACAATGAAACATCTTTGGTTCCTCTTCCCTCTTGAGTAAATTGTGATGAGATATTAGATAATAAAGGAAAGTAAACTTCCCCCCCCAATAACACTTGGGGGGAAATAGCATAAAAATATTGCCTATAATTGTGACCAAGAGCCATAATTTTTGCTCCCTTTACCAGTGTCACTGAATTGTGTTGCTGTCCATAGAAAATCACCTCCTGGGGTCACCAGTTTGCTGTTTCCATTTGCAAACTGCCTCCTGGGAAGCTCCATCTGTTACAATGGGCACTGGCATTCCTTGGGCTAATTTTTTTTTTTTTGGTTAGCAGAAGCAGACACAACACAAATAAACAAATATATTAGAAGAACTCAAAGATTGTCTGCATTGGATAGGGAGGAGGAGTCAGAAAACCCGGCATTCTAAATTCCACCTTGTCACTGACTGGCTGTGTGACCAGGAATGAGTTATAGTACCCCTGTGGCCTCTGATTTCGGAAAGCCTATTCAGCAACAGCATCCTACAACCAGAGAAAGGATGTTCCATGGCTTGGATTCCCCTGAAATCTCGTTCTCCCCACCTAAAGCTGGTCCAGGTGCAACCAGCATCCGGGCGGAGGCTGGGTGCATGCCCAGACAGCCCTGCATGGTCTGTGAGCTAGGCATAGCCTGCCTGCTACCAGGGTGTGATTGTTCCTGTGATTTAGCAACACCCAGCAAACATGTCCCATCAGGACTGAGCTAAAAATAGGTTCTATGCATGGAGCCCAGGAAAATCAGTGGCCCAGCACACAGGAGGTTGGCCAACCAGGCAGAACCAAGCTGCTACCACCACTCCAGGGGTGCAATGGCTAAAGAGACAAGGTCTGGCTAATGTCCCCACATGTATGTTCTATTCTCACCCTTCCCCAGCACCCCTTCCGCATTAGGACCAGTGCCTTTCCACTCCCTTTCTGCCCTCTCTTCTACTTCTGGATAAACTGACTTTTGCAGAGGTGCTGAGCATGGGTGTAGTGTAGTAAAAAGAGCTAGTGTTCAGGCATCAGTGGGCTTGGGTTCAAACTCTGGGTTAGCTCTTTGACCCACGAGCATGAGACCCTTTGAACCTGAGTTGCCTCAGTGATACAGTGGTGTTAATTATCCCCGCTTCTAAGAATTTTCCGAGTACTAAAAGCAGCAAGTGGCTAGAGCAATGGTTCTTGAAATGTATCATGCATCATAAATGCATATTATCATAATATTATCATATGATTATGATAGTCATATTATCATAATCACTTGGGTCAGGGAGCTTGTTAAATCAGAGATGGCTGGTTTCCGTCCCCTACCAGTTTCTAACTCATTGGATCTGGAGAGCATTGCCTGCCCCACAAAGAGGTCCCAGGGGACACTGATGCTGCTGTTCCAGGGGACCACACTTGAGGAGCACTGGTTTAGAGGTTAAGTACATGAGCCCTTGAGTCAGACCATAAGGGTGTGACTCGGGGTCCTGCCCCTTGTAGCAGAGTGACTTTGGGCAAGTTTCTAAACCCTTCTGAGCCTTATCTGGAAAACAAGGGAACAGTAATTCCTACTTTATAGTGTTGATGTGAGGATTAACTGAGTTAATTCATGTAAAAGCACTTAAAACAGCATCTGGCAAACAGCAAGCATTGAGTAAACATTAGCTTTTATTAGTATCACAGAGTCTGCACAGAGTTCAGTACATGTTCTTTTTCTGTCTCTCCCTGCAGTTGTTGCTGGTTAGACTTGAATTTCTATCTCCACGCCACCCCCCCAGGGGTCTTCGTGTTCTGAGCCTTGCCCTTCTGTGTGGAAGGTAGGCATGTGTTAGGAAGATCGGGAGCCACCGAAGAGCACAGATAGAATATTAAACTTCAGAGATCACAGACGAACTTGAAGCTCTCACACAAGAATGTGCCTACCCAAGGGGATCCAGTCTGGAGGAGCAGAACTAAAACCATACCCATGTTTTCTGTCTCCCCAGCCAGGACACTTACCACAACATCATAACCTGTCATCCCTGGAGGTACTGGCTATTCTGACAGTATTTAGGGAACAACCATCTTCCCACCGCAGCCCTACGCCATCACTGGGCATTTGGCATGCTGCTTCTTTGATTGTTTATGCTTGGGGATGACACAGCTGTAAACATCTAACATCTGAGTGTAAATGGCTATTTTCTTTTGGATTCTTTTCCCCTTGGGCTAATGTCCTCAGAGTGGAATTACTGGGTCAAAAAGTACAGACGGTGTTATAGCTGAAAGAAAGCTAGACGTAGCAACTCTGCTAGGGGCAGGAATTTCTCATTTCCCAGAAACCTTAAGGTTGCTGGGGATGTTGGTATTTAGCAAGTGAGAGAGTGGGAAGGAGAGCCCAGGGCCGAATCTTCAAGTTGGCAGTAGGAGATGGCTGTGCCTGGGAGAAGGGAGCTCCGGACTGGAAGGAAGAAGCCTGTCAGCCACTGCTGATGTCCCCAAGAAATGGCGTGGAGACCAATGCTTCTCAAACATTAGCGTGCATAGGAATTCCCTAGGGATCTTGTTAATATGCAGTATCTGATTCAGAAGGACTAGGGGTGGAGGGTGGCAAGATTCTGCATTTCTAACAAGTTCTAGGCAATGCTAATTCTGCTCATCAATGAGTAGTGAGAATTTATGTTACCCTGCCTTTGCTAATGCTTTAAGTATGAAATGTCTGATTTCCTTAAGTACTAAGTTTGACAGTTGAGTCTGTGATATTTCACTTTGACAATTCTTGTTTTATTTTTATTGTGAAGGAACATCCTCAGCCTTTCAAATGCATGGTTTGGCTTGTGATAATCTTTCAAAGTGTTTTTTACAGCAATTTTTGTGAAACCATGGATAAGTCAAAAATTTGCGTTGTTTTCAAATATGAGTTCCATCTTGGAACCAATGCAGTGCAGACAGCTCGAAATATCAACAAAGTGTTTGGGAAGGATGTGGCTAATGAACACACAGTATGTCGATAGTTTGAGAAGTTTCATTCCAGTGATTTTAATCTTGAAAATGAACCACATGGGCGACCTGAGACCAAGGTGGATAATGATGAACTGAAAGCTGCAGTGGAAGAGAATCCATCTCAACCTATGTGCGAATTAGCAGCAAGATTTGATGTTACTATTCCAACAATATTGGATGATTTGAAACAAATAGGCATGGTAAAGAAGCTGGACAGATGGGTACCACATGAATTAAGTAAGTGTCAGTTGAGAAATGGTCTCGAAGCTTGCCTTTCTTTGCTGTCATGACATAAAGGCAAAACATTTCTACACTGTATTGTTATATGTGATGAAAATGGATTTTTTTTGACAATTGCAAGCATTCAGCACAATGGTTGGATAAAAATGAAGGGCCAAAACACAGTCCAAAACCAAATATTCATCAAAAAAAGCTAATGGTGTCTATATGGTGGTTCAACACTGGTATTATCCATTATAGCTTTATGAAACCTTGTCAATCAATTACAGCAGATGTCTACTGCAGCCAACTGGACAAAAGGATGAAAATGGGATTAAGCAGCTGAGATTGGTCGGTAGAGACAGGCCAGTCCTCTTGCAAGACAAGGCTCTACCACATGTCACATGAACAGCACTGCTCAAACTGCAGAGCTGGACTTGGAAACTCTCTGTCATCCACCGTATTCACCAGATCTTGCACCAACTGACTACCACTTCTTCCAGGCTTTGGACCACTTCTTGCAAGGAAAAATATTCAATTCTCAACAAGCTGTGGAAAACGCCTTTGGTGATTTTGTTGCCACTCGCTCTCCAGGCTTCTTCGCTGCCGGCATAAACAAGTTACCATTAAGATCGCAAACCTGTGTCAACAGTTTAAGTGCATACTTTGATTAAGTGTACTGCTTCTTGTTTCAGATATAATAAACTACACCTTTGATTTGAAATCAGACATTTCATACTTAATGACCTAATATTTCTCTGCCTACCTTACCAGTCCCACCATGTTTCAGACCCAGCTCCAAAGAGTCATCTGGATTCACCTCACCAGACTGGGTTAGGTGCCCCTCTTCTACAGTAGCCTGTACCTATGACTATCTCAGCGCTTTCCTTGTACTAAATTGTCTGTTTCTCTCTCTTCCTAAGGGCATGGACCAGTCTTATTCATCTCTGTATTCCCAATATCCAGCATAATCAATGCCTTTTATGGTTTGGGCCTAATTATTATTATTGGATAAGTGGGTGGGTGGGTAAGTGGGTGGATGGATGGATGGATTAATTAATAAATAACTACCAGGAGAGGGGCATAGGAAGTAATGGGTTAGGAAAAGCACAGTGAACAACCAGATTTGGCTTCAAGATCATTATTGCCCAGCCGTGATTCTCTGACCCATACTCAGCCACTGAAAGTCCACAGTCAGTGACCTTCCTCTGATCCTTGCCAACTTTTTCCAGGCCCCCCAAAATGTTGACCCTGAACCAAGAGTGAACTCAGATAAATGAATAAGATCCAGGAAGCTTAGAGGTCCCTCACAGGGTGGCTCTAATAAATACCAGAAAACAAAAAGCAGGTGTTGGCCATCTTTCTCCTGCCCAGAGAGTTATTTACACAAGTTTCCAAAGCAATCCCCTTCATCGCTTTACACGCCTATTACACGCTTCTTTTCAGGGAAAGATCTGGAGCTGGTTAGCTAGGAGGATTAGAGACTGAGTCCTCCCAAGGACAAGGGGTGAGAGGAGCCTTTTCCCCTCCTTTGCTCCAAGGTAGGAGGAGGGACACCCAATCCCGGCCATTAGTGCCTGTGGTCCTGCTTGGTCCCAAGGACTAGAACGTGAGCACAGTCAGTGAAAATCCATCTCTCTTGCTCAAAATGAAAGGCAGAGCCATGGAGAAGAATGAGCTTGAGCTTTGGTAGCTGACAACCCTAGGTACAAAACAAAGATACCTCTGTCACTTCCAACTGTATAATCTTTTTCAAAAAATACTTTTTATTTTGAAATGATTTCAAACCTACAAAAAAGTGCAAGAATAATTCAGGAAACTCCTGTGTACCCTTTGCCCAGATTAATCAATTTTTAACAGTTTGCCACATTTGCTCTCCCATTCTCTTTCTCTCTTTTATGTTTTTTCTTGTTTCAGTTCCTCTAATTGAAGATGACAAAAGTTCACTGAAACAAAAAAAATTGAAATTAAAAGTTATTATGCGAAAGTCACAAAACTAAATGTAGAAGAAATAGAAGTAAATTTCAAAATGATACTGTTTGTAAATTATAGCATTTCTACTTTGAAAGCTATTAAAACTTAAAACTGCACCAGGATTTTTGGGACACTCTGGAATATAGCCATGCATTGCTTAGTGTACGTTCTGAGTGATTTGTTGTTGGGCTATTTTTTTGTTGTGCCAAACTAGAGTATACTCACAGAAACCTACATGGTAGAGCCTACTACACACCTAGGCTACGTGGTATAGCCTATTGCTCCTAGGCTACAAACTTGTACAGCATGTTACTATACTGGATACTGGAGGCAATTGTAACACAATGGTAAGTATTTGTGTATCTAAACATATCTAAACATAGAAAAGGTACAGTAAAAATAAGGTGTTATAATCTTACGGGACCACCGTCATATATGTGGTTGGTTGTTGATTGAAATGTCATTCTACAGTGCACGACTGTATTACATAATAATATATAATGTATTTTTTGGAACCCTTTTAGAGTTGGTTGCATATATCATGCTCCACATAGCGTACCTTTTAGTACTTCAGTGCGCATTACATAAGATCAAGGGTATTCTCTTCATAACCTCAGTGCAGTTTCGGGAAATTTAACAATGATAGAATACATTTATATATAGTCTGTATTCCAAATTTTCAAATTGTACCAATAATGTCTTTCATGGCAGTTTTTTCCTGCTATGTATCTGGAGTAATTACTGGATACATTTGTTTCTTTTTATATTCAGTTTTATGATTTTCTTTGTTGATTTAATTTTATTTTTTGAACCTGTAGAAGATTAACATACTTCCCAACGCAAACTATATGAAAAGGTGTACTCAGAGAAGGGTCCTCCTTCCCGTATGTTTTCTACCCCATTCCCTTAGCCCTTTGTAAACAACCCATTTTATTGTTTCCTGGTTTACTGCTCCTGTGTTTCTTTTGACAAAAGGAAGCAGATGGATATATGTGAGGTTTTTATTTCTCCTTTTTTCCCACAAAAGGTAGAATCCTATGTGTGTACTTTTATACTTGGCTTTTTTCCTGGCAGTCACTCTATATCCCTCATGGAGATGTTCCTTATTTTTTTTTTTTTACAGTATTTTACATTATTAACGGTAGATTATTTGCTGCTTCTCCCAGCAAGAGGTTGAGTCTCTTTTCTCTCCCTTTGAACTTGGGATGGCGTTGTGAATTGTTTTGAACAATATCATGTGGCATATGTGATATTCTGGGGCTTCTAAGCGCAGACCTGCATTTGTTTTCTCACTCTTGGAAGGCAGGTGCCGTGTTGTAAAGAAGCTCAGGATAGACTACTGTGATGAGAAGTCACATGCAGAGTGGTCCTGGAGAACAAGAGACCATCTTGTGGGTTCCAGCACCAGCTGAACTCTCAGCTGAGTGACCTCAGCCCATATCATGTGGCTAAGAAGAACCACCTAGCTGAGCCCAGTCAACTCACAGAATCGTGAGGAGTAATAAGCTGTAGTTTTAAGCCACTAAGTTTTGAGACGGTTTGTTATCAAGCAATGGATAACTGAACCAACAGCACTCCACTATGGGTATGCCCAATCTCCCACATTTGGGCATTTAGGTAGTTTTTGCACTTAAAAATAATGCTTCAGTGAATGACCTTGTGCAATATGTATTTTTCTATTATTGGAGGGATATATATATATATATATATAGTGGTTTTTTTTGATAGCCTTGCTCTGTCACCCAGAGTGAATGCAGTGGCATCATCATAGCTCATTGCACCCACAAACTCCTAAGCTCAACCAATCCTCCCACCTCAGCCTCCCAGAGTGCTAAGATTACAGGTGTGAGCCATTGCTCCCAGCCTGTAGGTCTATTTTTAGAGTAAAATCCTAGAAGTAGGATTATGGAATTGAAGAGTAAAAGCAAAGTTATTTTGTTTGTTATTGCAAATTTCTCTATCTAGGGAGTATATCATTTTGCATTCCCACTAGCAATGTATAATTGTGAGTATTTCTCAAGCTTTTGAATTTTTGCCAATCTGATGTGTGAGAAATGATATCTCGGTATAATTTTAATTTGCAAGTGTATTGGTTACCTTTTGTTGCATAACACATTGCTCCAAAATTTAGTGACTTAAAACAACAAAAAAGTATTTATCTCACAGTTTTTGTGAGTCAGGAATCCAGGCCTGGCTCAACTGGTACCCTGGCTCAGGGTCCTTCACAACAGCAGATCAAGCTGTCTGCTGAGGCTGCAGTCATCTCAAGGCTCACTAGAGTAGGATCCATTTCCAAGCAAATTCATGTGGCTGTTGGCTGGGCACATTGTCTCCTTGTTGTGTGGCCCTCTTTGCAGGGTGGATCACAACATGGCAGCTAGCTTCTCTCAGAGCAAGTGAGCTAGAGAATGAGAAAATATACCAAAGACAGAAGCCACAGTCTTTTTGTCACCTAATCTCAGAAGTAACATCCCATCACTGTTGCAGTATCCTATTCATTAGCAGTGAGTTCTTAGCTCCAGCTCATAATCAAGTGGAGGCAATTTCACAAGGATGTAAAGAGAAAGCCATCGTGAAGGCTGCCTGCCATAGTATTTCTTAGCATGAGTGGGCCTTTTATGCATATATCTTTTGTATTTGTTTCTATTTTTTATTTACAATATTTGTTGATTTCTTTTGATGTTTAAAAGTTCTTTATATCTTAGAAATCTTAGCCTTTTATTTGTGATATGTGTTGTAAATATTTTTTCCCAATTTTTCATTTGGATTTTGACTTTGTTTATGATGTTTTGCCATGCAAAAGGTTGGTTTTTTAAAAATTTTTTAAGTAGTCATATTTATCAGTCTTCTTTTATCACATCTTGGTTTTGAGTCATAGTCAGGAAAACTTTTTCTACACTCAGTGTATAGGGAATTTGCCTATGTTTTCTTCTATTACTTGTGTGGTTTTGTTATTTTACATTCAGATCTTTGATACATTTGGAATTTACTCTTATCTATAGTATGAGGAATAGATCTAATTTTATATTTTTCCAAATGTCTAACTAATTGTTCTGATACCATTTATTAAAAAGTTCATTTTTCCATCCTAGTGATTTGAGATATCACCTTTATCATCTTCTTAAATTTCATAGATGGTTATGGACATATATGGTTTCTGGACTTTCTAGTCTATTGGCCTATGAATAGTCTATACTATTCATATAGTGTTATTATACTATACTATGTTAACTGTAGAAGTTTTGAGGATGTTTTGATATTTGTAGGCTAGTACCCTCTCCTAGCTATTTCCTTCAGTGTTTTCCTAGGCATTTTTTGTATGTTTTTTTATTTCATATGAATTTGGGTATCAGCTTATTTCGCTCCAGAGAAAAAGTGTGTTGGTATTTTTATTGGAATAGCAATAGATTAATAAACTCACTTAGAATGAACTGACATTCTGGCCATGTTGACGTGTCTGAACCAAGAACAGAGATATTCTTCCATTTGCTCAAGTCTACTTTTTGTCTTTTTGTGTGTTTTATAGTTTTCTTCATATTTCCAAACATTTCTAATTTAAAATTATATGATCTTAAACAAGTTACTTTATCTTTCTGAATCTCAGATTTCTCATCAACAAAAAAAGGGAATCATAATATCTTTCTTGAAGAATTGTTATGAAAAGCAGATGAGGTAAACGGCAAAGTAAGCACTGTGTGAATCCTGGCTTCCTTATTCCTTCCCTTGAAGCTCATGCTTGCTCTTGGGGAGGGGGAAGAGGAGGATAATTTGTCACATTCATCTGGGAAAAGCATGGTAAAGGTCAGTCACTAAGTCAATGGATATATGGAGCTCACCATGGTAAGAAAATGAAACATGATTCCTGCTCTCATAGAGCTTTAGTTAATAAATATCTCCCATTAATCATGTGAGATTTTACAAAAGCAAAAGGTAAACCCAATTAGCAAGTCAGGCCCTAGAATTCAATAGACTCTAAAATTGCCCAGCATAGGGGAAGGAGGCTTTAAATACTTTTATAATCCAGATCCCAGTTTGACTCATCATGCAATCAAAGATTACCTAAAATTAGAAAGAATCAGAGTCGGTGGGGACACATGGAGGAGGGAACTGAGGAACAGTGGGTCATGATTTGACCAAGATCGTACAATTAATGAGTGACAGAACCAGGACTGGAACCTTGGTATCCAGGCACCCAGGCTGGGGTACTTTCCAACACACACCCACTGTCATTCTCTTTTCCATCTGTGTCTCTTGTCACTGCCATGGATGTATCAGGGTTTCAGCTGTCCATGCTGATTGCTTAGGGAACATTAGCCAGAAATGAACAGCACGTTTTTAAGAAAAACCTGATATCACCACAGTCATTATGTCATAAGGCTGCAACTCATCTACAAAGAAGGCAATTTAACAAAACTGTACTGACATATAGATTCAGGATGTGGGTCAAATGACACAAAATCAGAGTCATTTTAGCATAGTGTGTTTTTGGAGTCAAATGGACATAATAATTTTCTGAGTTTTACTTTTTCTCACCTTTAAAATGAGCCTACTGGCATGTTCCTTGTGGGATCTGTGGAAGAGACTGCTAATTGTTCTCAGTTTGGTTTTTACCTTCCTCTGTAGTAACAGAACTCTCAGTACTTAACTGAGCACATGGCTGTCTGGAATGAAGACCACTTTTCTGCAGTTTTCCTTGTATAATAGCTGGGGATAGCCACATGAATCAGTCCTGCCCAGTGGGAGGTCAACAGAAAGAGTATGTCCAACTTCCAGGAAATGTCTCTAAAGTGAAGAAGTGCAACCTTCCTTCTCCCCTTTTTCTTTCCTCTGGTTTTCAAGGGGTGAAAAATTGAGTCAGAGGAGCTATTGGGGAACACAGGGTAGATTTGAGAATGAAGTCCACACACAATGAAGCATAGGATAGAAGGCATCTGGGACACCATGAACCCAAAACCATTGTTGGGTAGCATTCTGATATTTCTATATAAGAGTTTACCCCCATCTTTCTTAAACTAGTGCTATTTGGGGACTAGGTAATCTCACACAGTGGTGGGAAGAAGTCCCACCAATCTTAACTCCTTGCTAAAAGGAGCTGTAGCTTTTGATGCCTGGTTTCCATTTCTCCTGATTTTAATAATTAGGCCTCAAGTTCCTTTTTGAGAAATGACCTCTTTCTCCAACTTAGTGGAAGTGTCAGTTAAGTTGTATCGCCTAAGCTGGACCAAGAAGACTTTGAATTTGAATGGAATTTGAAACACCAAGAGTGCCAGAGTGGGTATGTCCTGGAGGTGGGTGGCCAGGAAGCTCTTCCATAATAAGGAATATTAATAAAGAAATGTGGCAGAAAAGCTAAAAGCAGAAAATCACCATTTAATATCCACTATCATGCTGGATTCAAGCAAGAATCATCAATGAATATTTACATAGTCTCAAAGTCCCATTCCACAGATTATTCATCAACTACAAAGGCATAAAGCTACCTCCACAGAAGCAAAGATTATATCACCAATGATAGAGCCCACTGAGCTCTGCTGTGGGGCCCTGGGAGGGATTCAATATCACCTATGTAGTGGTCATGTCAAAATGGGTTAATCTGAATCTAATCAAGAAGAAATAATCAGAGAAATCCAAACTGAGGGACATTTTGTATAGCAACAGGCCTAGTCTCTTCAAACATTTCACTGTCATCAAAGACAAAAGAGAAAAAAAGAAAAAGAAAACACCTGGGAATTATTCTAGATGAAAGAAGACCCCTCCTCCCCCAAAAAATGATAGTTAAAATGTATGACCCTTGATTGGATCTTGATTGGACAATTGGAGAAATTTGAATATGGACTCTGTATAACAATATTGTATTGATGTAAGTTTCTTGAGTGTGAAAAATGTGGTTATACAGGAGAATATTCTTATTTTCTTGTTCCTGGAAGATCTATGTTGAAGTATTTGAGGGCAAAGTATCATGATGTCTACAATTAATGTTCAAATGACTCAGCAAAAAATTAAAATAAATCCACACATAAACATACAGAAGAGAGATATTGAGAGAGACAGAGAAAGAGAGAGAGAGAGAAAGAGCATAAACGTTGACAAATGTGAACACTTGGCAGGCTGCCTGAAAGTTTGAGGAGCATGTGCTCCTTGTACTATTGTTTCAGCTTTTCTGTAGATATGAAATTTTTCCCCCAATGAAAATTTAAAGCAAAAGTCTCTTTTCCTTTTTCCATTCTTAGAGTGAAATACAAAGACCTCGAAATCAATGCTTACCTCTTGTCACATGTTCTGGGCCCTTAACGCCAAAGAGCCTGTGGCTGGCTAGGGGCGAGACTCAGCAGCTATCAGCAGGGAGCTGAGGGGACTGTGGGCTGCTAGGGGTGACATTGGATGTTGTTTGTGTGGAGTCAGTTCAGCCCCTGTATCAGTGGGCTTCAGGACACTCCCAGTGTGAGGAAACTGGGAGCCCATGACATGGTGATGCGGCCTTGCCCCTCTCTCCAGGCTACTTCTCTCTCCTTCCCTCTTGATTTTCTGGTCCCACAGACCTTCCTTCTTATCCTCAAATAGTCCACATTTGTCCCTACCTCAGGACATCTGGCTTGTTGGTCTCAGGGTCTAGAATGCTTCCCCTTACCCCGGATCCTTGTGTGGCTGCCTCTCTCAGCTGAAAAGCTTCCTCCTCACCAGGGCTGTCTCTGACACTTATAGCCGACACTTTCCGCTACCCCTGGCCCCCTGTCTACCCCATTCCCTGCTTAGGTTTCCTTCACACCTTGTATCACTAGCTGGAATTTTCTTACCCATGTGTCTCTTGGACTCAGATGTTGTATTAGTCAGGGTTCTCCACAGAAACAAAACTGACAGGAAAGGAGATTTACTGTGAGGAGTTGGCCCATGTGATTATGGATGCTGAGAAGTCCCACAATCTGCCCCCTGCAAGCAGGAGACCAGAAAAGCTGGTGGTATAAGTCAGTCCCAGTCTGAAGGCCTGAAAACCAGGGAGCCAGTGCTGTGAATCCCAGTCGGAGAGCAGGAGAAGATGAGATGAGCTATCCCAGCTCCAGCAGTGAGGCAGAAAAAATGGGTGAATTTTCCCTTCTTCAGCCTTTTGTGCCATTCAAGCCCTCTGTGGAGTGGATGAGGCCCACTGTGTCGAGGACGGCCATCTGCTTTACTGCGTCCTCCAATTCAAATCCTAATCTCACCTAGAAATACCCTAACAGACATGCCCAGAAACAGTGTGTAATCTGGGCACCCTGTGGCCCAGTCAAGTCGACAAGAGCAAGGACTTGAATGTCTGGTTTGTATCTGTGTTCCAGCATGTAGGTTGGTGCCTGGACCTTTGCTGGGCACTCAGGACACACAGGCAAGGCACGTGTGGCTGCTGCTCTCATGGTGCTCACGTTCTAGCAGGAGAGAGGCTAGATTAGAGCAAGTAGCCAGAAAGGTGATGGAGTTTCCACATGGGAGGAACTGTGGGAGGAGGGAGCAGGCTCTTGGGCTGGAGGCTGGTGGGGTGGTTTGCCATCACCCAGGGGTGGAGTGATTTGCATCAAGGTGTGACATCTATTCTACTTACCTCATGTCTCATGATAAAGCTGCAATGAAGGACTTAGTCTTATTGAAACTCCTCTCCCTACTCTCCTGGAAGACACCATCTCAGGCTTCTCTTCCTGTGGCCCCACCGAAACTCTGCTTTCCAAAATCCTAACCACTTTCCAACTGCCCAATCCACTGTGCACTCTTAAGGCCCCATCTCACTTGACTTCTCGGTGACATCTATAGTACTGATGGCCCCTTTTCCAAAACTCTCTCCCCTTTGGATTGCTGCGACACCTTTTGATTCTCCAACATTTACCAAGCTCTCAATAAGTGCAGGACACTTCCCTTTGATCCTGACTTGCATCATCTCTCTCTATCCCCACAACAATCTTATAAGCTAGATACTACTGTTGTTAACTATTGAGGTTAACTAAGTTGCTCAAGATCATGGGGCTCATACATGGCAGAGCTTAGCCTCAAGTCCACACTTGTCTAATGCCTAAGACCGTGGCCTTGGTTGGGCTCCATGCCATCATGCCATCTTTTCTCTCCACCCCTCTCTACTCTTCCCCATCCAACTCCTTTGTGGGCACTGCTTCCTTAGCTGCCTTCGGCTTCCAACTGCCTGCATGCTGGTGACAACCAAATCCTTGTCTGTGGCCTGGGCTCTCCTGAGGTTCAGGATGCTAATGGATATCTCTGCCTGGTGTTTGTCCCCAGGGTATCACTATCCTAATATTCCCCAATTTGAATTCATCAGTGTTAACTGGGCCCTGCTTCTTTTCCTTCCTGTTTCTCTGTATTGTTGAATGTTATGAATATGCATCTGGTCGTCTGAGTCTCACACCCCACATTTAAGCCATTACCAAGGTCTGGGAAACCTATTCCCTCTTCTCCCTCCTTGCTCTACCTTCCCTAGCCCTGGTCCTCACCTTCTTTCACCCACATCACTGTGTCTGGATTGGTCTCCTCATATGGACACCTCCAACCCATTCTCCACCCATTCTCTAGGGTGTGGAGACCATCAATTCACGTTCAAGCTTAAATGTCACTCACTGCTAATGGGATGGGTCCCAGGTCCTTGGTGTGCATAGAAGGCCCTCCACCCTTGGATCTGTTGTGCTTTATCCAGCTCTTCTCTCACTTGATTCCTTTACCATGTTTTTGTCCCTGTGTACAAGCCAGTCTAAACCCTCTGGTTTGCCAAATTCAACACTTGCTGCTTCACATCCCAAGGCTGCCCACCTGCAGTGGCCCTCTGCCTTATTCTGCCTGCTGTGAGCTTCCACACTTCCTTGAGACCTCAGCTCGGTGCCTTCCCCAATAGAGTGTGTCCCGATCTCTCTCTCTGATTCCGAAGTTACTGCTCCCACAGTCACCCTCCCTGACTGGCCCCAGTGCATCCCCTCATTCCGTCAAGGCAGCTAGAACCTTTCTCTCTTGATTGGGCTTCTTCCCTCGTGATTTTGTGAACTTTCCAACACCAGGGTTGGGGTCTGACTTACCCACTGTCTAGAGCAATGTCCGACGTGGACGAGGCACTTCACATTTGTGAAGGAAGGAATGAATGGGTCATAGGTAAAGGACTCTGGGTTTAATAATGGTAACCTCAACAACAGCAGCAGCAGTATTGATAGCAAACACTTATTGCACACTTATTCTGTGCCAGGAATTATACTAATTGCTTTTCTTGGAATTAATAAATCCCCAGAAGAATCATGGGTTGTTGGCTCCTGATAATAGATAACCAGTATTGAGCTATTATCACGTGTCTAAGCAGTTTACATATCCTCACTCATTAAGCTTCATGATAGCCTTATGAAGAATATTACTACTATTATTATATTCTTTTAATAGATGAGGATACTGAGGTGTCAAGAGATAAGGTCATTCACCGCAGGTCACACATCTAGTAAGCAAAGGAGGTAGGATACATCTCCCTGGAGTCAATGGCCAGACTCCAGAGTCTACCACCACTTTTCTCCAAATGACCTTGTCAAAATTTAAAATAACTGTAACCATAGTAAATAGTTTTGAATGTTCAATGCAGTCATTGCAAACAGTTCTGAACTTCAAAACGTTTTTGGAGGGTGAGAATGTGACTCACATGCCTATGCACACAGCATCTCTGAGTTGTCTGTCACTTAAACTCACATGCCAGGGTAATAAACATTTTTAGCTGCATCAGTTGAGATAGGTAACACGATGAAACACTTCAGCACGAATAAATGCAGGAGACGTGACCACGACTGCTTTGGAAAAGCCATTCGTTCTGGATTCCTAAGTCATAATCCTTCAGTAAAAGGACTTGAAGTCCAGACTTACTGGAAACAAATAATAGACTAAACATTGCATGCTCACATCCATGCCAAAAGACGGATGTAACAGGAGCCTGACTTGCTGACTTCAACCTCTGGCCCCTTGGAGTACAGAGTGAAGCACAATCTGGAAGTCCACAATCTGTGCATTGATTCAGCACGAGTGCTTGAATCACAAGTGGACTTCAGTGTTAGAGCCAGCCTGGGGCTTGTGGTTTCCCAGCTCCAGAAACTTTGGGAGCTAGAGTCAGAGAGAAGGGGCTGGGGACAGTAGATATAGTGACAATACATCTAGAATCCTTCAATTTAGGCTGAATTCATGCTCTGTAACTTACTTTCTGTGTAAACCTAGGCAAATTACTCTCTCTGAGTCTCAGTTTTATTATTCATAAAATGGGCATAATAGTTTCCATCTGTTAGGCTTGTGAGAATTAAATGAGGATATGCCTGCAAAGTTCTTAGTAATAATAGATAACATTTATTGGTCACTTCCAATGCGAGACATTGTTTTAAGCATTTTTTTACATGTATTAACTTATTTAAACCTCCCAAGAATCTATGAGGAAGGTACCCAGAAAACAATAGGCTCTCCTGGGATACCAGAGACCAGGAAGCCAGGGATGGAAGTGGTTAAACACATTCACTGTCCCACACAGCAGGTGTATCTTGGAAAAGCTACTGCTTGATCTAGAAGCCAGGCCCTCGCCTCCACCCTTGAAAAGGAAGCACAGTGATGGATGAGGACAGATGACTTTGAAGTTAGACAGAACCTGTTCTGAGCCCAGCATTTCCATGTACCACTGAATGTCCTCAGGCATGTTACCTAACCTCTCTGAACTAGTTTCCTCACTTATATCATGGGGATAATCCACTGAACTAAGAGAAAGCAATGAGGAATAATTGAGATAATGTCTACAATGAGCCTAACTTTAACGAGTGCACAGCAATGAAGCTGCTATCTTTATTACCATTTTAATTATTATTTCCCAAATGTGGGCAGTTCACACCTGCAGCCCCTCTCTTGCCTCAGAACAACTGTAATTCCAGTCTCAGAGCCTCTTTACACTTTCCAAAAGAAATTCATTCCCACCAAAGATGGATTTTGCTGGAGATCTTGTCAGGGAGCCAGAGGAGGTAATTTACATCACACATTCTTGAACGAGCACTTGGAAACTTCCTTCAATGTCTTTCTTCTCCTGAATCTATTTTCTGGGCTGCCCCTAAACTGGCTCACCTATCTACCATGCACGGCTCCGTGCTTCCATGCAACTTCTCCCACGATCCCTTCAGTCTCTCACAGATTCTTAGTTCTTGGCCAAACTTTGCATCTGCACTTGTACATCCCACTCCAGAAATCCAAAGTGCTGCCGTGAACCAGCTGGTCCTCCTTAGCAGTAGTTGAAATCTTTGGGGACCTCAGCCAGCCTCTGCCCCAAGCCACCTATCAAAGTTCCTTCTAAACACACATCGAGCCCTCCTAGAAGGTGTCCCACTAAATAAATTTCTATCTCATTCCAGTACTCCTCCCACTACTGATATTGGGTGGCGTGGCACATAGTAAGTAGTCAATAAATGGCAATTATCATATATTATTTACAGACCATTCTTCTCTGTTCTTAGTAAAGCAGGTTTCTTACTGACTTTTCTATGAAATATACTAAACTGATAGAGTAATTCTACAGACCTGGGTGTCACAAATGTATAACTTTTGAAGAACAAAGGTACATTTCAGAGTGGCCTTCTCCAAGATTTTTTCAAATGATGGACTCTTTCCATGGTTTAATATGTAATAGCTTTTTTAAAAACCAGGATTTACTAACTAAATAGATCAATAAAGAAAATTGAATTGATGTGGAAACATCCTTGCTTGATCTATTAATAACAAGGAAGACAAAATGATATCTGCTCTTTCTAAAGCAGCAATCGTTTTAAAGAGAGAAGGATGCAAAACAGCCATCAGTTTGCTTAATGTGAAACACTGATAACCAGCAAGTGATATTAGTAGTAAAAATCATCAAACTTCCAAATATTATTAATTCTAGTTTCAAAGGATTAGACTATCAGACCTCATTGAATATTTTATAGAGAAACAAAAGTGTGTGAAAATGCCATAGAAATATCAGGGCTTTAAAATATATTATTAACTACCCTTCTCTGTATTTTTTGTTGTTTCATTGAAATTGACCTTATGGATTTGGGGTGGGCACTGGGGTACATCTCTCAGATCCCCTTTCCATGAAGAACGTGTTACCCAGCTGCTGGGGCCAGCCCTCAGGGAAGAGATGCCTTGACCAAGGTCCCCCCCCCTTCCTGGAGCAACCCCATCTAGGGAAGGAGGGATGCAGGAGAATAATGACCTCCGGTCGTCTCAGCCTAACTTTTGACCACTCTGAAGAGTCATTCTAGTTCCAGAGCTCTCGGTGGGGTCAGCCAAGATTGTTTTGGCACCTGCATCACGGATTGCATTTTCTCTCAGTCAGTCCTGCTTCCGGCCTCACCAGCTTCCACAGGTGTTCATCCTAAGACACTTCCTAAAAACATCCTGTGTGCCAAATACCTTCTGGGTCTGCTCCTGAGGAAATCCAGCCTGTGGCCATGCTGTATTATAGTCAGTTCTTCCTAAGTCTGACTCCCCTGCTAACCCGAAGGCTTCTTGAGGGCAGGAAACTTGTCTTATTCATTCCTAAATCACCAGTGCTTGGCCTGATACTAGGTCCAGAAAACAGTGCTCATTTTATGTTCAAGGAAGGAGAAATGTGCCCGTGAACGTCTAGGATAATAGTAATAACAATAAACACTTGTCTAGCACAATTTGCCGAATCCTATTTTAAAGGCTTTGAACATATCAACTCAACCCTACAACAATCCTAGAAAGTAATTATTATTATTGTTACTCCCATATTATAGATAAATAAAGGGAAGCACCTAATGGTTCAAAGTTCTGCCCTATGTTACATTTCTAGTGGAGGATGTGGGGTTTGATTGCTGGGGACCTGTCTCTGAAATTCACTCTCCGAACCACTACTCCTTCCTGCTTCTTGTGTCCGTGTACCTATCAATCTGCCATCAGCAGCAAAGATCTAGCTAAGGGGATGGAGAGGGGTCGTCCTTTTATTCCAGGGGGACTAGAATCATCACAGAGCCTTTCTGGTGACGAGATGTCCATTTTCTGTGCTGCAAGTCAATGCATGGCATATTACACGTGTAGGATGCCAAAGCTCCCCAGGTGATTTTGATGCACAGGCAGGTATGGGAACCCGTGATGCAGGCGGCAGTTTCAAGCACACAGAAGGTGCTTATAGAAACACCATAACAGAGGCCCTGAGATGCTAAGTGCTCTGACACTAGCCACCCTGGCAGGGAGAGAGAAGGAGCCAAGACTCCCTCATTTCAGGGTCTTGGTCCAGGACTCTTTGAGCTGCACTTCCTGAGATTGGGCCAGGAATCTGCCCGGGGCATGGGGAACCACATACCTCACACGTGCATCTAATGATTTCTCAGGAAGTGGAGGCTTTGGGGCTGACAAATGCTGCACCGGAAAGGGGAGGGGAGAGCCCATCAGGAGGGGTTGGTCGGCAAAGCCAGCTCCCGCAAAGCATTGTCCTTTCCTTCCTCCCACAGGATGCCAGGAGCCCCACAGAAAAGGGACTCATTTGTCTTCTTCCCAGCACAATAACTTGCTGCTGGCCTTTTTCTTGGGCCTTGCTCAGAGCAACAGGATATAGCCTCTGCCAGGAGAGAAGGAAGGAAGGAGGGAGGGAGAGGAGGGAAATGACAGGAGCTCAGGATATCTAGGTCTCCAGCCCAGACCCCAGACCCTGAAAATACCCAGCACTGTGAGGTCCAGGACCCAGCCTCGGATGTTCTGGGTCCAGCTGGGCCAGGTATTAGAAACGATTTTCAGTTGCAGGGTGAATCTTAATAAGGTGAAAGCTGAGTAACTGTTAGAAGCTGAGCTATCTTTCCTGGGCTTATCTCACTGACCTCTCTCTAACTTTTATTTTACTGTAACTTTTTTCTTAATCTAGACTTCTTTGCACATTGAGAGAAGGAAAGTAAATTGAGTCAATGCAGAATGGTGCTTCCCTTTTTCCCATCAGTTAAAAAGAAGAAGGCAGCTTGGGAGCTTTTTTTTACAATCGAGATTTTTCTGGTCTCACCCAAGAGAACCACAGCATCAGAAACTCTGTGTGTGTGTGTGTGTGTGTGTGTGTGTGTGTGTGTGTGTGTATGGTAGGCATGTGGAGAGGGCTTAGCTGTGGCAAAGATGGGGGTGGGTGGGTTGAACAATTGGAATACTGCAATCTCCCACAAAAGTCTAAACAAAATAGTAAACAAATCAATACATTTCATACATTGGTTTTTTTAATGTTTTTAATTTCAGCATGTTACAGGGGTACCAATGTTTATGCTACGTATATTGCCCTTGCCCCAACTGCGTCAGAATTTCACACATGTCCAGCCCCCAGAGGGTGCGCACCGCACCCATTACATGTGTATATAGCATCCCCTCCTCCCCCCTCCCATCTGCCTGACACACGATGAATGTTACTACTATATGTGCACTTAAGAGTTGATCAATTAATACCAATTTGATGGTGAGTACATGTTTATTTGCTATGTTTATGAACTATGTATATATGCCAAAACTTGTGCTGGGGATGGGTTGTACAAAGCGGACCCAGAAGCTTATAGTTCAAGAGGCGGCTCAGACGCATAAGGGATAACCAAGAGTGTTAGGATTATTTATATGGTGAGTCAGTCGCCTAGAAGACAGAGCGGTGCTCCTGAGAGACTCCCCCACCCTGGCTAAGCACGTGGGGAAGATG
This sequence comes from Lepilemur ruficaudatus, assembly GCA_963574885.1. Classification (NCBI taxonomy): domain Eukaryota; kingdom Metazoa; phylum Chordata; class Mammalia; order Primates; family Lepilemuridae; genus Lepilemur; species Lepilemur ruficaudatus. The sequence continues at coordinate 14,344 of CAUYRT010009823.1, read as the reverse complement.
GACAGCAGAAGTGAGTTTGACGTCACCTTCCCCAGCAGGAATGGCTGCTGAAGAAATTTGCACTCCCTTTAGATTAACATTCTAGTCTTGCCTCTAAGACTCTTCCAAGGTGCAAGAAAAAAAATCATCATATTCAACTGAAACATGGGCCCTTGATGTGAACTCTGCTGCCTGTCAAAGAGATCACATAATTATTATTTTTTGTTTTTCACTTCAGTTATTTGGATTTCAGCACAGGCACATTTTGGTGATTCGGCATGTGCTCTTGCTCACTGTCTTCTCAGTGTTTCCCATCTAGAGTTGGGATGCAGAGGTAAGATGGTGAAGAAGGTGGAAGAAATTTCCGTGGTGGGCCCCCAGGTAAGCAGGTGGAGATCGCGGGTCACTGGCCAGTGGAGCTCCCAGCCTTGCTGGAGCTCACAGTCGAGAGCAGCAGACTGAGTCAACCTGGCTTCCGGCTCCATCCTCTCTTCACCACCCAGAGTTATCTTTGCAGAGGCGATCCTAGAAGTGAGAAAAAGGAAAGGTGGGCAGGAGGAGGCAGGGGCCAGGAAGCTAGAGGGGCAAAGAAAACAATCGTTCGTTAAGTGCGGGTTCTGTCAAGCACTTTGCACACATGATTTCCCTTGGTCCTTGCTACTTCCCCATGAATTACCAGCTCTTGCCCTCATTTGCATCAGGGTGAGCATGGAGGCTCAGAGGGATGGATGATGGCAATCTGCACAATGGCATGTCACTGTCGCAAGGAGGAAACTGGGATTCTTCCCCGAGCCAGCCTCATCCCAAAGCAATGTTCATTGGACTATCTTACCCTTCTGATTCAAAACCCTTCCCTGGCTGGTTTTGTACCACCTGGTGAAATGGAGATGCAATGGGACGTTGGTGAACCTCACTTGATGAGCTGCTCAACTCTCCAGGGGTGAAGGCGCCCTGTTTCAAGTCAGCAAGGGAACTCTTTATTTCTCAGAACCTTAATACTTCTTTAAGAACTTGTAATTTCCTCTCCTTTCCATATGCATCTAGTAAGTATTTCTTGACAGTTGAAGGAAGGGAGGAAGTTTCGATTTTTTTAATAGAGAGTTTTGCTAGCCAACTATGGTCCATGAACCTGGAGGGTTGGCATTACCTGGAAACTTGTTAGCAATGAGGAATCGCCGGCCACGGTCCTCCAGAGTCAGAATTTTAACAGAATCTGCAGGTGTTTCATATGCACATTAAAGTTTAAGATGCCTGGTACAGAGGACTTTTTTTAGATGCAGACCTGGGTTCAGATTAAAACTCTACTGTTTACTCTAGTAGGCAGGTTAATGAATTCCTCTGAAGCTCACTTTCCTTATTAATAAAACTAGGACAGATGATGCCATTGCACATGCTTCTTGGAGTGAATTAACTCCCGTGCTGACACTCAGTATGCCATTTTGAATGGTTCTTCCTTTCCCCCTGCATCGCCCCTTTCTTAAAACAAAAAGAAAGAATTTCCTCTTTAAGGGTGTGCACACCATAGAATCTTCCCTCTGAGAGGAAAAAAATGTTTCTGAAATACTGATCATATCCATTAGACCTGTGCTTTCCAATAGGGTAGCCACCTGCCACATGTGGCTATTTAAATTAAAATGAATTAAAACTAAATAAAATTAAAAATTCAGTTCATCTATTATACTAGCCACATTTCCAGTGCCTAGTAGACACAAATGGCTAGTGTATTGGACAGCACAGATCTAGAACATTTTCATCATCATGAAAAGTTCTATTCGACAACATGGCCTTAGATGGCTCCCATTTCTCCTTCCCACAGCCCAGCTGCTCACACAGTAGGAGCTCAATAAGTGCTCCTTGATGTTTCACTTATCAGGAAAGAAAAATGGCATGAGAGTCCTAAGATCTGTTTTCTAATTCCTGTCCTGTCTACTGAGGAACTGCATGACCTTGGATAAGTCATTGCCCCTCTCTGAGCCTCAATTTCCTCATCTGCAAATTTAGAGGGGATGAGGTAACAAAAATACTTCATATAAATCTAGAAGCTTTTGCATTTTTTATCTCTTTGATAATTTCACCAATCTTACAGCCTACAGGGTGATGAACTCACTCTGGTTTAGCTGGGACTGTCTCAGTTTTAAAATTGAAAGTTCCACATCGTAGGAACTCTCTTATTCCCAGGCAAACCAGCATGTTTGGTCCCCTACCTACAGGTCCCTTCTAGTTATAAACTTCCATGGTCTTGTGAGAGCCTAAGAATGGAGCGACAGAAACCCCAAAACTGCTGCAAGCAGCTAAGGAGTTGGAACTCAGGCTTTGCAATCAGACAAACCCCGATGGGACACGGATGCTACCACTTCCCTTCTATGTAAACTTGAGCAAATGACTTAATTTCCCTGAGACTCAGTTTCTCCCTCTGCAAAATGAGAATGCTAACAGTGGTTCTTCTGCATGTTTTTATGAGAATGAACTTAATAAAGCTTTGCACAATGCTGAGCTCAGAGCAATGTTATTAATTCAGCAGACTCCGAAGAGGGTGGGGTAGTTTTTATCTTTAGGGCACCGTGATTAGGACATTCGTGTGTAGCCCTGCTAAGAGAAAGATGATTTGCTTACGAGCCATTAAGCTCCTCTTCATCACAAACTCCCACCACCTTTGCCCCAGACTCGTTTCTAATAAATAACAGTCAAACTGGTTAAAGAGCACATTTCCACTCCCTCTGCCTCTGCTGGGATGAAGTGACTCTGATGCAGCAAGTTTACTGAAACACAAACTAATCATTCCTGTTGCCAAAGTAGGCTTTTGGCAGAGCTCTGTTGAGAGAGTGAAAAAAAAAAAAAAAAAAGTCCTGGATTGCTGAGACAGCACTGTATTTAGACAATTAAATATGGAAAAGCAAGACAGTTCCTGTAACTACCTCCCACACCCCCTACTCCAAGAACAAAAGGTTTTGTTGAAGGTATTCATATGGATATTAATACTGAAACTTTAATGAGCCCCTCAGTAAACTCATCAGCAGTAATTACACCCAGCCACCAGTGGGAAGGGTACAAAAATCTCGCCTCCGAAAATTAGTCACTTGTAAGTTAACCCCACAGTCACGTCAAGCAGCCTACACTTGATGGCTGATTCACAAAGATTCCTTGACACCTCTGTAGTTAAAGGGGCCAGATCACCATGGGAAGTCTCCAGAAAGGGAAAAGTTCACGTTTACAAAAGCTCTTTATGTCAGAGAACAGAGTTTTAAGGAAGCCAGGGTTACCAGTTAATCACTGGGTTAAGGATGGCAGCAACGCTCATGCTGCTGAGTGCTCACTGTGTGCCGGGCAGAACGCTGAGCATTGCACCTGTGCGATCTGGTTTAATTTCCACCTAAATTCTGGGGGCTGGGATGTTTCCACAATGCCCATTTTACAGGTGAGGAAACTGAGGCTCAGAGGATGTGAACGCTTTTGTCCGAAGCACTGTTGCTAAAATGCCAGAGCCAGAGATTCGAACACAGGCTCGAGGTAAGATTGGAGCTTCACCTATAACATGGCGAATAGAAGAAAAATTGGGGGTATTTCTTCTCACTTACTGGAGCTATTTTGAGGGTTAAATATGCGCCTTGGGATTGGCTTGACCCTCAGTATGTAAATCCTTGTAAGAAACACTCCCTTTGCTTTCCTAGCCCTCCCCACTCCCTATATTTTCCTTCTCATGCTCAGAGTCTACACGAAAGACCAGGCTCAAGCCTCTCATCTACTACTCTGGCTGCTGTATCTTTGTCCAATCTTTTTTTTTCTTCCTCCTGGTTGGTTATTTACAGAAATAGCGTGGTCCCAGAGAGACTAAGAAGGAAAGAAAGTGAGCAAATTAGAGTGAATGAGAGAGGATAAAAAGGAATAAAGAACAAAAGTGAATAAGGAAGTTTGAACAAGAGCAAATGAGACAGAGAGAGAGAGAGGAGACGATTGGACTTTAGAGTCACCCAGATTCACTTTGAATCATTGCACTTACACTTACTAGCTGTAAAATTCTGAGCGAATCTCTCTGTGACTCAGTTTCCTCATCTATAAAATGAGGGTGATCCTACTTATCTCACAGGACTGCTGGAACGATCAAACAATACTGCCTATGTGCTTCCCACCACCCATTAGTAAACCAACCTGCCTCCTCGCCTCTCCGCCCTGCTAACTGCCTTCTGTTTCGTCCTTGCCACGACTCACGAAGCGAGTGCTATTATATTCTCATTTCCCAAATGAAAACCTGGAGACCCACAGAGCAGAAATAATAAGGATCGCCCAGCAAGCGAAGGTCCCAGCCAGAATTCAAATGCAGATCTGACTTTCTCCAAAGGGTGAGCTTTCTCCACTCCTGGGGAAAGAAAGAGCAAGGTTAAGGGGATATCTGAATAGCCCGCGCTTTTACAGTTTCTTCTTTAGCTGCTCCACTGGAGGGCTGTTGAGAAAATTATCCAAATCATGTTAATGAGCAATTGAGTGCAGAGTTTCTCTGAGGGAAGATAGGGAACAAAAGCTCTGGTTGGGGCCGGCAGCCAGGAGCTGTGATAGTTATCTCAGCTGATACCACCAAGGGGCTCTCAGCTCAAATAATTAACTCAATTGCCTCCTCTCAGGAGTGAAGTGGAGCTAATAAAATGTAACCACCTAGCCTGTGGGAAAATGACTCTGTGCCTGTTGGTGAAGTGCTTTCAAGACCGTCTGACACTGAGCGGTGTCATCGCAGAAGCCACGGTGAGCGCTCGCGGGGCCCAGGGAGGGGCCCAGGGAGAGCCTCAAGCGCTTGGAAGGGGCCTGCCAAAGCCTCCGTGTTGGTTCAACCGAACTTAGCATGTTGGACATAGCTTTCAACATCTTGAGAGCCGCCTCCTCCTTGGTGCCTCCTCTATAAAATGAAGTTAATAAAATTTACACCCAACGAAGGTGTTGAACAGGTATAAAAGGAAGATCTTGATAAAGGGCCAGGCACACAGTAGGTATTCAGCATACTTGAGATTTCCTCTGCTAGAGCAGACCTTTTTGGGGTAGGAGAAAGAGAGAGAAATGCAAGTTCCCATAGGCAAATAAACTGATTTGCATCTCCTTGTTAGGGAAATGGCAGTGTCCCAACTCAAGACTGAGGATTTGGGTAGGCAAATCACTTATACTAATGGTGTGGGTTTGAATGGTTTCATCTAGCTGGCCTCTTTTTTCCTCCCACTGCCCCCTTACTACAGAAATGTGTTTCCTTTTTTCCTTCTGACCCATGGTCTTTGTTTATTGAGTGCTTACTCTGTGCCAAGCTAAGTGCTTTGCTGAGTTATCTCATTTCACAGTAATAATAAATGAGTAATCTCATATACCCCCTAACAACCCAGTGAAATAGGTACCATCATTATTTCTATTTTACATATGAGGAAACCGAGGCACAGAGAGGTAAAGCAACAGGTCCAGGGTTATTTGGTAATAAGAGTAATAAGAGAGAGAATTAAGACTCAAACACAGGTCTGTCTGATTCCAACACTCTTAGCATGGTTGAGCTTAATAGCTCTTTCTTAGATCATCCTGCAAGCAAAAGCATCTAAGAAGGACAGGCTGGGCAGCTAGCCTGTCCAGGAGTTCAGTCACTTCCTCCTGGAGTCCGATGTCCTACCACTCCCACCCTCCAAAAGCAGGTCCAGAGCTCCATCTTGATTCAGAAGTCACTGGTTACCTTTCCCAAAGCATCATGAGGGTTGCCCAACAAAGACTACTATACTGCAGTTGCTGAGTTGAGTCCCAGCCCCTCTTCCTTTGCCCAGCCCATCTCTGCTCCCTCACCGTGTGGACCCGTGACCTCCCCTTCCCCTTAGTGCTGCCTGGCATACAGTAGGTACTTTCTCTGGGCCTCCAGTGTCTGTGGCCTGGGCTCTCATCACAGCCTCCTTCTTAGATCAAGGCCAAACTCCTTAGCGTGTGGTAGCTGAGGTTCTTTGTGAACTCAATTGCTCTTGGACGTCTGAACTGTGCTGTTCTCTGTGCCTTCACTCGTGCAGTGCCCTCTGCCTGACAGGCTCTCCCAAGTCCTCTGCACCTGGAACCCCACCCTTCAGAGCCAGATGCCATGTCAGCAATGCCTTCTCTAAGGGTTTCGTCTGCCCATCATCCATCCTTCTCAACAAAATTGGCCACATTGTCCTAGATCCTCCCCTGGCACACCTGGACACAGGACTGACGTCACCGGTGTATACTGCACTGTTTTTTCTCCATGATGGGTGAAGTTATCTTAACCAATGCCCAACACAATGTCCAGCCACTAAAACTTCTCGTTCCAGTCATGGATTAAATGTCACATCATCTTTTGGAGAGGTTTCTCCAATCATTCTGTCTCAATGAGGCTTCTGCCACATCCCATGCTTCACCATCACAGCACCCAGCCAGCTCTTGAGCTGTCAGGTAGACCTTCAGATCTGTTGATTAGGGGTCTGGCTCCCATGTCAGGCATTGGTGTTTAGATCCTTGCTTAGTATTTTATTAGCTATGTGACCAAGGGGAAGTTGCCTCATTTGTCTAAGCCTCTGTTTCTTTATCTGTAAAATGGGGCTGATGGTAGGACCTCGCACATCTCCAAAACTAAAACATATTTGTAATTTGCTTAACACAGTACCCGGCACAGAGAATGCATTCAAGGTGGCTACATGTTTTATTTTTATTGGCTCCCCCCTCTCGAATGTTTGCTTTGCAAAGGAAGGACTGTGTGTTTTCATTTTTGCACTGTTGAGCTTCCAAGATTTAGCAATACCTGACACAGAGTGGACTCACAGTAGATATTAGTGGACTGAATAATGCATGAGGAGAGAGTCAGTACTCCTACAATCCTCCTCTGCAATCTCCTGGATGCCTCTGTCTCTGAACAGTGGTAACTGAGCACTAGCACTTGAGGTCAGCCCTCCTGCTGTTGGCTTTGAGACCCATAGCCTGCTATTGATCTAAGTCTTAGAATCCTTATCTGTAAAAGTGAATAATAACTACCTCTTAAGAGTTGTTGTGACTATAATACCAATATTAAAATAATATTTTGTTATACAACAGTAATATTAATTATGAAAGTAATGGTCCTGGAATATGACTGGTATGTAATTACTGTTAATGGCTATTACTCTGTAGTTGATGGATAATCCCGTATTGTACCACACGGCATGGTAATTGTCTCTGTCTTTCTCTTCTTGCTAAACCGTGAGCTTCTTGAGGATAGGATCTGTGTCTGCCTCATCCTTGTGTATTCTGCAACTAGCACAATGCCTGGCACTTATGATAAATGCTCAATAAATTTCTTTTTAATACATTCTATTTTTCAATATATAACTCCCTCGGTGATCTTCATGGTAACCAAGATGGGCACGATCACGCCCCATTTAAAGACATAGACTCCAGATACATTAAGTGTACTGCCAAGAGCACACCTCTGCTTCTGTGGGCTGGCTAACTCTTTGAGTCCCACAGAGCCCCCAGGGGCTGCTGCAAGCTCTTTCTCTCTCCAGGCTCAGGAAGGGGTGGGGTTCTCTGTTGGCAGCATTGTTCACAGCCTTGTGCACGACCCTTGACAGGATCCAGGTTACACATCAAGATCCATCTACTCATCCCCACCACTTTGGCCCCAAGTCCCAAGTCAAACCGAAGTAGCTCCAGGCTCGAGCAGTCAGCTCTTCCCTCTCATCTGCCATCGTGTCTCATCTGTCCCACATGCTGGAGTCGAATTGATTGAAACTCCTCATCTTCTCTGCAGGTCTTGGTTTTCTCTGAGTTCCAGGACCTGTTGCATAAATACTCATCCCTGAGCTTCCTTTCCCTGTGTCCTCAAGACCAGTTCAATTCTACCAATATCTAGTAAATAATGATAAACCACATTTGTATTAATAGGATGTTTCACCATTTAAAAATAGCCTTCACATTCGTTTTCATTCTTATGCCAGGAACTGTGTGCTGGGGAATGGATGGTGAGTAAGACGTGGCCCTGCCCTCAAAACACTCCAGGGGAAAAAAGACAAAAGCAACTACCTTAATACTACAGCAATGCTGCCCCTACTACTGCTGGCGACCTTTTCGTTTTATGTTTACCAGATGCCAAACACTGTACCAAACTCATTTAAGCTTTAGCATACCCTATGGGATGTGTTGTCAAATAAAAATATAAATACCACCAGAGCTGGGGTTGGGGGGAAGCTGAGTTTATTTCTTGCCAGGCAGAGGAAACCCACGTCACTCAAGAAACAAGTTTAGCTGGTCTCCCAGAACAGACATCGACAGGATTGTGTGATGGGGCAAGATGAAGTGAGTTCACTACATAAGACTCTGGGTTCGAGTCTTTGGTTGGCGCATGAACTGGATTATAAACACTTACTTTGCTATTGTACTGGTGCAGGCCAAAAATCCCGGGACAGTTCTCAGTGAAGTCTGCAGTAGATCACGTCAAGTCTCTGGTGGCTCCAGAGTCACCTCAGGTTTGGCAATGAATTCTAGCAAGTTCTTTGCTATATCCATTTTATAGGTAGAGAGACTGAGGCTCAGCCAGCCGAAGGAATTTGCCTACTGTTACTCAGTTAGAAAATGACAGAGCCAAAAATTGCTTTCCAGATTCCAAGTCCCATGCTACCCCTCTTACCAGACTGTCTTTAAATAGCCCCATGAATATATAAGATCAGCAGACTTTAGACCTAGAATTCTGGGCTGAATTTGCTACACAAAGGCATCTTGGTCACCTTTAGGTCGAGAAGCCATCTCTCAGGTTGTGGCTAGAAATGCATCACAGTGTGTGTTTGCCCAATGTTGGTCCATTCTGCGGTCTTCGCTGGAGGCTGATGGCTTGAAGGTGATAGGGAGTGGACCAGGGGGCTAACGCGGTCTCACCCCATCCTCCCTGCTGGAAAGAAGTTGAAAAGTTGCCATCCCCACCCCCTCCTACTCCCTGCCCCCTAGGACTAAAATACAGTGCTACCCCTCTCCCTGCGAGAAGTGTTCATGGGTTGTAGTAAGGCAGAGAGGTGGGCCCACTGGGGGCTGGACAATTGCCTTGAGAAGAGGAGATCCCCTGTGGATCATATATTTACAGCCTTGCTATGTGACCGCTGGAAAAATCACTTAACTTCTCTGAACCTCAATTTCCTCATCTATAAAACCAACAGGGGGAGAAGTGGGGATAATACCTAGAGAGAAGCAACATAGCTAAAGATTAAGAGCACAGGCTCTGAAGCTAGACTGCCAGAGTCCAAATGTTGGCTGCCACTAGCTCTGTAAACTTGGCCAGCTCACTTTACCTTTTTGTGCCTCAGTTTCCTTGACTGAAAAAGGGGGATGATAATGAGAACACCTGCCTCCCAGGATGGATTAAATAATGAATACATGCAAAGTACTTAGAACAACTTTTTAAAGAGCTGCACACAGGATTTAATAAAAACAATAGCATTTGTATCATGTTACAAGATACAAATCTTTTCACAGATCTCATTAGCCTTTCATGGCAACCTCTGAGAGGTAACTGTTGTCACCCTCCTGCCTTACTGTTGAGATAACTGAGATTCAGAGAGGCCAAATGATTTTTTTAAGATCACACAGCCTGTAAAGGACTAAAAAGGGATGTGGACCCCAGATTTCTGTCTCCTACAGAGACAGCATAATAGTGTAGAGCCTGACACACATCTAGTGAGTTCCTCTCTCTCTCTCTCTGTCTCTCTCTCCCCCCTCCCATCTCCTATTTTCTCTCTCTCTGGACAGCCCAGAGAATGTCCACTTAATCTAAGCCTTACTTTTGCAGCTATAAAATGAAGATGCTATAACCCACCAGCTGGGATTAAACCCTTGCTACTCCCTGTGGGCCACAGGCCAGCGTATCAGTATCACCTGGAGCTTGTTAGAAATGTGGAACCTCAGACCTACTGACTCAGAATCTGCATTTTAACAAGATTCCCAGATGATGTGTACGCATGTTAAAGTTTGAGAAACTCTGAACTAAAGGATGTGAAAGTGTTTTGTAAACTGCGAACTCAGAAACACGTATTAACAGTGATTTGATGGAAATGAATGGCAGTGTCCCTAGGCACACTCGGTATTTCCATCCACACACTCATTGCTGGCCACTTGCTCACGACAAAGGGGAGGACAAGGAAATGACCAAAGAGAGGCAATTCCTTGATTAAGTGAATTGGTTTCTGGGGAACATACTTACGTGGGACATACTTACATTAAAAAATTATTGTTGCTCATCTGATGTTCAGATTTAACTGGGTGTGTTGTATTTTATCTAGCAATACTATTCCTAAATGGATCCAGTTGCCATATAAGTGCAGAGTCCCTGAAGTTTGGGACCAGATGTTCCCAGATGCTCCCTAGTGGAGCCAAATGCTGGACTCTCTTTTGACCTTAAAGTGCCTGGACAATGGCAGGGAAAGGAATCATATTAACGACTGTCACACTTTGTTGAGCACCTACCATTTCCCGGTTCCTTTGTTAGATAATTATCACCTCAAATTCGAGCCTTGCTACTTGCAGTGCGGTTGAGGTCCCACAGCGTTGCTCGCTAGCAATGCGGACTCTCAGGTCCCACTCTGGACCCACAGAGTCCCTACAGGTGATTCACATGTACATTAAATTTTGAGACACACTGGACAAGGCAACTCTTGGAATAATTAGCCAAATATTTTTTTTAAAAAAAATAGTAGACTTTATTTTTATAAAGAAGTTTTAGGTGTACAAAAAAATTGAGCTAAAAGTACAGAGTTCTCATATACCTTTCTCGCCATCCTCCTGCACTTATTTTTCTCTATTATTAGCATCTTGCATTAGTGTGGGACATTTGTTACAATGGATGAATCAATATTACGTTATTGCTAACTCAAGTCCATAGTTTACACTAAGGTCTACCCTTTGTGTTGTTGACAAATGTATGACGTCATGTATCCGCCATTACGGTGTCACATAGGATAGTTTCACTGTCCTAAAAATTCCCGGGGATCCATCTGCTCATCTCTCCCTCCTTCTTTTCCTTGGACCCCTGGCACACTGATATTTTTACTGTCAAATACCATTTTGATTTGTTTTAAAATGAAGAAAAAAAATCATTCCATAAGGAAAAGAGTGTATTTCCAATAAAGAAACTGATATAGAGGTTAAACGACTTGCCCAAGGTCACCAAGCTAAGTGTACGAGCTGAGTTTTCAACCCAAGTCTACCTAATTCTAGAGTCTGTTTTTACTAACGTGACCATGCCCTTCCTTGTGAGGACAGAAAACAGTTGTACTTCTATGCCACAGGGGAGGTGTAGAGGTCCCGGTGAGTGCTGACCCTGTGGATAGTGTTGAGGATGGGGAGAGGGAAGGAGCCTGTCTGGCTTACTATGGTTCCCAAGGATTCCCAGTGGGCACTTCAGCTGGACCTGCAGATGAATTTCCAGACTCTCCCCACCAGCTGTTTTTTCACCTCCCTCAAGTCAGTTATGATTTACAAATGGGAATGTGGAAATGCTAATGATCCTGACTGCGCTTGCTGATTACCCCTTAATCAACTGCTAATGGGCCTTAGGGCTGACAGGGCTCCAGCTGGCCTAAGTTACAGGGAAGCTGGTTGAAACGACACTGGCCTTGAAAATAGGAAGCCATGGGGTGTAGCGGAAATTGCTTTCTTTTCATTTTTCCTGCTCTGCCTTTTTGTCCTGATGTTTTCGCCCAGGTATGAGCTATCCCCAGGGAAGCCAAGGTATTCAGAGGGTGTCAGGAGCCTGACAAAGCCAGTGTGAGCAGCTGACAAGCAGAGGAGGTTAGTCACAAATGATTATTGAGCATGTACAAAATGTCAGGTACTGTGTTGAGTGCTTTCTTCCTGACCCTGTGATGATTCTGGTTTTGGAAGGAGAAAATGGAAGCAAGTGACTGTGTAGGGAAGAGACTTCGAAGAACATGTATGAGAGAGGAAGTCATGAATCAGAGGCACCTGCAGGCTGGCAAGAGTGACTAGGAAGACGATTAACATTTACAGAGCATGTTCTAAAATACTTGTTGACTAAGTATTTAAAATCAAACACTCCTTATGTAAGATACTTTAATAATAGCTGCCATGAACTTTGTACCTGCCTAGCATGTGCCAGTCCATCATAATGACCATTTAAGTGGAAGTTTTACTATACCTACCTTATAGATACAGAAACTAAGACTCACAGAAGTTCAGGCTCACACCCACGGTCAGAGTGCTAGTAAGTAGCTCTGCTGTTTTCCTGATTGCAAAGCTTATACTTATTCAGAGGCTGTCATTTTATTTGCTTAAATTTTTAGATGATGCAATAAGAATATATATTTTAAAGCTCAAAAGTTAGGGAAGGGAAAATCCCTGTTGTGTCAGAAAAGGTCTAGCCAGGAAAGAGAAATCACACCAGTTATTTTAATAGGGAGAATTAACATAAAGAATTGCTGTCTGGGAATTGAACAACTAAAATGGCAAAAAAAAAAAATACTAAGGTATCGTGGAGCCAACAACTACAGGAAGCAGATGCCTCTGGGGTTGGGACAACAAAAGGAAGAGGTTGGCATTATTGAAACTCAGCGGTATGAGGGAGGATGTCTGCAGAGATGAAACGCAGACTCTGAGAAGGGGCACTGCCTGGCCATGTAGGACTTCTGAGCTTGAAGGACCACCCCATTGGCCTGGGACCCAGAACTCTGAAGAGGGGGCACAATGAGGCCAGTTCTGGGAGTGCTAGAAAAAGTGCAAAGTAGATTTAACCATTGCCTTTGAAAGGAACTGCTGCTGCCAGGGTGAAGTGACTTGCAGACAGGAATAAGAAATAAACAGGAAGCAGGAAGCAAACAGGAAGGAGCAATCCTTCCTTTCTCCAGGTGTGCAGGCTACTGCCGGTGCCCCGTCCTGGCTGAGCTGGGAGGTAACTAGCTAGCCAGGTGGAAATATGGTTTGCAGAGTTCTAGCCCCAGCATCTCCAAGTACCCATTAAGGTGTAGTGAAAAGCATCTGAAACTCAGCATCTAATGACCTGGACTACTGCAAAAGCTTTTAACTGGTTTCCCTTTTTTCACTCTTACCTCTCTATAATCCATTCTTATTGCAACCAGAGTGATTGTCTTTATATGTAAATTGTATAGGCATTTCTCTATCTGAATTTGCAGTGGATTCCCCATTTCACTTACAACTAGTGTTAATAAAACTCCTTGACTGGTCTGTAGGGCTTGCTTGATTTCCAATGTCTCCAGATTTGCCTTAAACCATTTTCCTCAATTACTATATCCTGGTCAGGGTGGCCCTCTTGGAGTTCTTTGAACCACCCCCTACCCTGTGCCTTTGTGTCACCCTAGGGTTTCTATACTTGCTGCTCTACTCACTTGGCACAAAATGTTCTCCCCACACTCTTAGTCTAATTCCTCTTCATTTTGCTGGACTAACACTAAACATACCTTTTTTGTTATCTGACATCCAAGTCTAAATGAACACCCATAGGCCGTCTTTTCTTACTGCACACTTTATACACTTGTATACAATTTAAAGCACTTTATGCAGTCTGTAATTATTTAATATTGTTCTCATTCATTTTTATGGAGCTTTATGAGGACAGAAATCCCCTCAGTTTTGTTGTCACTTATAAAACCCTGGGTCTGGCCTGTAACCATTACTCCTTAAATATTTGTTGAAGGAATGTGTAGGTTTTTCTTCAGTCCTCACATTGATGGCTGTGTATTTCATGTGACTTCTAGGGAACATTTAAGCTCCTTGAAGGGAGGGACTACATCTTACATGTCTAGTACAATAGTGAGCAAAGCATAAGCACTGGTGAAGTCTTGCTGGCTTTTTCATTTGTAGAGACTAGTCATATCTAGTCTCTATAGAGACAAGATCATCTATAGACTGTCTGGATCCTTTGGTGTATTTTCAAGTCTTTGACTTGGAGCTGGTGGTGGCCACATTGAGACATCGCAGGGAAGCTGTAATCACAGCTAAGCATGCCAACCAAACGGAGAAGTGCTGAAGAGCATAGGCTACAGATTGCCTGGGTTGAAACCCAACCCACCACTTACACAACCCACATGACCTTGGGAAACTTACTTATTCTCATTGTGTTTCAGTTTTCTCAACTCTAAATAGTAATAATAATGTCTTCCTTATAGGGTGCTGGGAGGTGTATTGAGGCATTCATATACAGTGCTATAGTAAATGTGCATGCTAATGGGGAAATCCAAACTAAGACCAATATGTAGTACAGTAGTCCCCCCTTATCCTCAGGGGATATGTCCCAAGATCCCCATTTGATGCCTGAAACAGCAGATGGTACCAGACTCTACATATAGTATGTTTTTTCCTATATATACATACCTATGATAAAGTTTAGTTTATGAACTGGGCACAGTAAGAGATT
>CAUYRT010009822.1:0-20232 GCA_963574885.1 Lepilemur ruficaudatus | reverse complement strand
GTCGTGATTGCCAGGAGTTCTGTGTACTTCTTGTATCTGAATATCAACATTTCTGGCCAGGCCTGGCATATTTTTTTCCAGTATTCCATGAAATAAGTTTTCCAGCCCTTGTGAATGCTCTTCTTCCCCCTCTGGTAACCCTATCACCCTGAGGTTCTGTTTTTTTTACATAATTCCATACTTCTCGTAAACTTTGGTCTTGTCTCTTGTTTCTGTTTTCCATTTCTTCCTCTGATTTGTTTAAAGCATAGGCATAATCTTCAAGCTCTGGGATTCTCTCCTCTGCATGGTCCATCCTGTTCTTAAGACTTTCCATTGAGTTTTGGACCTCTTCGAATATTTCCTTCATTTCCAGAATTTCTGTTTGATTCTTCTTTATCAATTCAATTTCTTTGGAGAATTTTTCACTCATTTCCTGATTCATTCTTGTGGTTTCTCTATGTTGGGAATCAATTTTTCTCTTCAACTCCATTGAGTTTTCTAACAATGCATATTCAGAATTCTTCCCCTGTCAGCTTAATTATATCACGTATGTTGGTGTCAGTTGGTGGTGATCGAGTACTTTCTTTTTGAGGTGAATTTTCTCTCTGATCCTTCATGTTTCCTGTGATCTTTTGCTAGTTCTTTCTCATCTAGGTACTTTGTCTAGGATCAGAGATGCTGGGGCTGGCTTATGAACCAAAATCTGATAGGCTGCTTCTACCGTCCTTCAGTCTCCAGCAGAGAAGAGGAGGCAAAGCAGAGGCAACAGTCTGGTGACTGGGTTTCAGGATGAACAGCCACCTTCTCAGCTCCAACCATGGGAGGGATCAGTCCCTTTGGTGCAAGGCCCTCTGGCCAGAGTCTCAGCAGAGGGTGGTCGGCAATATCTTCCCAGGTCACAACTGGTGAGGCAACGTCCCTCGCAACTCTGCCCTGCACGGATGGGTTCCTCTCTCTTGGCCCAGAGTGCAGACCACTGGGTAGGGTGGGAAACCACCCAAGAGTAGCCTGGCAAGTCAGGTGAGAATGTCACCACACTCCCTTATCCACCCCTTCAGACACCAAACCCAAGCTGTGGGGATGGGAGGAGTGGTTGTTGGGTTGGGATATCAGACAGACTCTCTCCTTCTATTCCCCCCCTCTTTCAAATGCCGTACCCGCTCATCCGGGCTAGGACAGGAAGGGGGACTGTGACCACCTCCAGAGCAATCCACAGCATCCCCAGGCCACAAGAAGGTGTCCCACCCCCTACGTAGAGCCCACACAGCAGGCGCCTGTGGAGCAGGGGGAGGAGTAAAGGACGCAGACAGCTTCCAAACCACGCTTGGAGCCCACCACTTCCCCAACCCACTGAGTCCCAACTGTTCAGCTGCAGGTTCTCTCCAGTGCCTGCCAAACCCTCAGCGAGTTCCCAGGGCAGAGCCTCCTCCAAGGTATAGGCTCCCCATCCTAGTCTAGGAAGCCTCCTGATGTGCGAAGGCACTCTCCGCACTCACTCCCACAGAACTGGGAAACGCCCACTCAGGTAGGGTCCTCGTCCAGCCAGAGCTGACTCAGAGGAGCACAACAGAGAGCTCAAAATGTTCCCCGCCCCAGTTTCTACTCTGCATCAAACAATGACTTTAAAGTGTCATCTACCGTGTGCTCAATCAATTCCATTTGTAGCTCTCTAGGTGCCTTGGTGAAGCTGAAATGCTAATTTAAGTGTGATGTCATGATTCTCAAAGTCAGTGAACCTTTCATTGTATTATCCAATTAACAGGTCTATAACAGCTGCATATTATTCAAATGATTGGCATATATCATCCTCCTCATCAATGACCTTCGCTAACTGGGGAAAATGTTGATCTGAGAGAAATAAAAGCCTTTTACTTTTCTTGGGCTTTTTTGGCATGTGCCCATGTATGTCCCTAATTAAGGGATGTTCAAGCGGCATCTCATCTCTCAGTCCCTGAAGTCTCTAACTAGCCAGCCTTTTTCCTCCACATCTTAGCGTTTTCTCATAATTACTTTATGTATTTTGTTGATTTTAGTTGTAATTAGTCAGAACAATACAGTAAAATGTGCCTACTCCATCTTGTCCAGAACAAGAAGCTATGTCATTTTTTGTTGTTGTTGTTGTTCTGCCTATATTATTTTCCCTTTCACTGCTCATTGCTGTTTTTCTTAATGAACTCTTATTTCTCTTTAAGATTTTGGTCACAGTTCATCTCCTAATGAAGGCTTCCTAATGCTCCTAGGTTGCTATATATGCCATTCTTGCCAGTATTACCCCTTCTCTCTAATTGTATTTACTTCATTGTTTATTTCTGTGTCTATTGTTCTGATCAGACTGTGAACTCCTTTAGGGAGTTCAATTTTGTAACCTCAATGCCTAATTTCCTGTTATTATGGTAGGAACTTAAAGAATAGTTTTTGAATAAAAGAATAGGAGGAAGAAAAACTATGTATTTATTCATAATTCCTTTACTTCAATAATATTCAAAAATATTTCTTATTTTGTGCCTACTATGTTCCAGATATCCTTCTGGGAAGACAGAGGTGCTGGGCAGAAAAAGTCCCTGTTTTCATAGAGCTTAAATTTCTGTAGGGGAGATAGAGAGTAACAATAAATAAATGCAGAACCTTTACAGTTAACAATGGATGTTGTATGTGGTGAATAAAAGAAAACAGGGAGGTATGCTGGGAGAGAGGGTTACTTTTGATTAAATATTGAGGAAAATCTTGAGACAGGAGTTCTAAAAAGTAGCAACTGAAAAGATGTTGAGATACACAGTTCCGGGCAGATGGAAAAATAAGTACTAAGGATCACATGAGGCCAATTTAATAGTGTTTGCCACATAGTTCCAGGTACCAGCCACACTGCCTTGTTATGGTAAATTATTAATCCCTAAAGATTAATTGTTTTTTAGCTATTTCTGTATCTCTCAGAACCCCCACTGCAGTGTTTCATACATTCATAGAATAGGTGCTCAGACCATAATGAATTTCCAATGGAATTTTTTTACTGATTTACAAAGTCATGTCATCTTAACTTTTTTTTAATAACAGAAACATTTCCATAAATGACTTTGGTTTTGAATCTTACTGCTATAATGGAATTATTTTATTGTGTCATAATAACTTATGTACACTTCAGTGTTCTTAGGTGCCTAAGAACATATTTTGGTCAGAGAGTATTGTATTTAGTTTGTGTTTGGCTATCCAATATCTAGGAAATATCTAGGAAAGTGCTAACCAAATAGAATATGTTCATTGAATATATGCATGTCTGGACTATACAGATTAATTCTACTGGTTGATAGGTTTCCATAATTATAGAAACAATAGTCCTTTCTATATTTCATAAGTTCATGAATTCTCAAAGATATGCATTGTGACTTTTTCTGTATGTTATATATGAGCTCTACTTGAACCAAATGCTTTCAATGCTATGTAAGATATGCAGACTTTCTTCAGAGCAAATAATACTCTCTGTGATAATAAAATTGAAATTATCCCTATTTCCTCCCTTGGTTTCTTTTATTCTGATAGTAAGTATTTTTGTATAGTTTTACTTTTATAAAATTGCTTAACAAATAAATAAAATATTACTGCTCCAAATTTTGTTTTTATAACAAGGAAAGGAAAGAGAATATTTCTTAGTATACTTTGCATTGTTAAGATTCACTTAAGATTGTTAAATCTTTGTTGCTGAGCAGCGGCTAAAATAAATTTGAGCCTCTTTCATTTGACGAAAACCTTTTCCATTGTTTATAATCACAAAGAGAGTACAATATGCAGTGACATTCATTTTTTAGATGGCGTTCTTGGAATATTTTTAGTAGGGCAGTGAGGTATATTGGAAGCATGGGTTTTGAAGTTGAAAATTCCTGTAGTTGAATCTAGCTCTATTAAACTCTTAAAACCTCATTAACATGGAGACTATCACCATTCATTTGCAGGGTTAATGAATGAAAAAATATTTGTCAAGCACTTATTCCACTGGCTTGCCTAAAATTGAAGTGTGAGCACACCACCTTGGTAGAGATGGTCAGGAGCAGGCAGACCAGAGAGAGATGTCTTCTCACCTCCAACCAAACACAAAATATAGCCCCTGCTTTGTATTTTGTTCCTCCTTCTTCTTTCAACATCAGAATCAGTAGGGGGAGCAGGAAGTACACTGGATCAATCCCACCTCTATGACAATGAAAACAGAGACCATACTCCTTTCTACCTTCTCATCCCCAAACAAAACCTGGCCAGCAAGTGGGAATGGTGATGGTGATGGTACAGATTCCATTCAAAGTCAAATGTGATATTGAAATTTTAAATAATGTAGTTTTATCAAAAGTGACTGGGGACACTAGGAAGAGAAACTCAGTTGGGTGTAGTAATGGACTACAATAAAACCATTTTGTGTTGAACAGTGTTATGATTAAGAGTGTGGGTCCTGGAGACAGCACCATGCTATATAAATTCTGATTCCACCACTTCCCAGCTATGTTACTCAGGCCTTAGTTTTCTTTACCTGTAAAGTAGAAATAGAACTCTTCATATAAATGTTGTGAAATTTAGATATATTAATACCTAATAAATTAATATTTGTAAGTGTTTAGAACAGTGCTAGGCCCATAGTAAGCCCTCAATAAATCATCTATTTATGTAGCTATCATTATCACCATATTCATCGTCATCAGCCATACTGAGCTGAGACTAGTTAATATATCTATTATATTTGTAGGGTAAGCCCAGGATTTAAGAATCTCTAGTGTACACCATTAAAGATACTTGTGGGCTCATAAAATAATAAATACATTTTAAAATATAATTTTAAAACAGAAAACTTTTACAATTATGACAACCAATAACTTTGAATGTATAGAAAGTAATAAGAGCAAAGGAAAGCTGTGATGGGAAAGTAACTATAGATCACATTTAAAAATGCAAAGTTCTGAAGAGAGACTCCTTGCCAGTGGGTAACTGGCTTTGGCCAATGTACAGAGTCTTATCCATGGGAGTATGTAGTACAACAGGATGTTGGATGGGTTTTCCTGTTCTGAAGCAAGCCACCAAGAGTTGAGATCATCTACCTCCTCGAGGACTTGGCAAGAGTTAGAACCAGCCCTGCTATAACAACCATTGCCACAGTCCTCTCTTCTAAGTCCTGAGAAGGAAACTGAAGCCTGGGACAAAGGCGTCAAACGTGTGAGTTATCAGTGCCTGAGAAGCATGCTACCTTTGTTCCCCCTCTTTATGGGAGAGGAGTGATCCAAGAGAACCTCTCACAGATTTTGAGGAAGCCCTCATGAAGCCCCTCCCTCTCATACCACACACACTTCAGTGCTACTGTTGGGGCTGAGGGGTACATGACAAGGAAATTCTCGGGAGAAGTTGATTTGTGTCTCTGGAGTTAGTCACATAAGTAAACATAGAACATGAACATTTCTGAGGGCAGAAGACCTGACAGGAGTAGAGGAACAGGGTGGGAAGAGACATTTGCTCCTGAGAAGAAGAAGAAGGGGGTGAAGTATCACTCCCAGGATTTTCTGCAGTCCAGGAGGGGTGTAGAAGAGGATCTCAGAGGTTCCTATGGCTCCATTTGAAGAAGCAGAGAAGGCCAGAACAGTGAGTGCCTGCCCAGAGCAGAGTAGAGGGCACTGCTCCCTTCAGTGAGGGGGTTTTAGGCATGATTCTCATTCCTTACTACTTTTCCACTTCTTTAATTAGGACCACAGCTCTGGCCACACTGGCTACCTTTCTAAATCTTGAATGTGCCACAATCTGCCAAGATGTAGAGCTTTTGCACTTGATATTCTCTCTGTCTGGATTGCTGTGGTCCCAAAACTTTCACTTGGCTTCCTGTCATTCAGAATATATATTTTTTATTTTTTTATTTTTTATTTTATTTTTTCGAGACAGAGTCTCACTCTGCTGCCCTAGCTAGAGTGCCGTGGTGTCAGCCTAGCTCACAGCAACCTCAAACTCCTGGGCTCAGGTGATCCTTCTGCCTCAGCCTCCTGAGTAGCTGGGGCTACAGACATGCGCCACCATGCCCGGCTAATTTTTTTCTATATATTCTTAGTTGGCCAATTCATTTCTTTTCTATTTTTAGTAGAGACAGGGTCTCGCTCTTGCTCAGGCCGGTTTCGAACTCCTGACCTTGAGCAATCCGCCCGTCTCAGCCTCCCAGAGTGCTAGGATTACAGGCGTGAGCCACCGCGCCTGGCCTTATTCAGAATATTTTAAGTAGCCTCCCCTTCTATGATCACTTTCTAACACGTCTTCCTACTATACAGTCTTTATTATTTGTATTTACTTGTGAAGTTGTTTAGTTTCTCTCTCTACACCCAGACTATGTTTCATGAGAGTAGGGAAATTACCTGCCTTATTC
Organism: Lepilemur ruficaudatus; assembly: GCA_963574885.1. NCBI lineage: Eukaryota > Metazoa > Chordata > Mammalia > Primates > Lepilemuridae > Lepilemur > Lepilemur ruficaudatus. The sequence continues at coordinate 13,877 of CAUYRT010009822.1, read as the reverse complement.
ACAGCCATTAACTCCACTATCTAGCAATAGTAGGTTCTCGATACATATTTGTGGAGTGAATCACAATCTTTTTTTATAGGATCAAATGCTATTTAACTTATTAACTACATGCATAATATAGGCAAATATGAATCATCTTGCATGTATTTAAATTTAAGTTTTTCAATATTTTTGCTGATTTCTATAACATATTCATCATCTTCAGGCTATATCCTCAGTTTTAGAATTTATATTTTGAAGAGACCTTTTAAGGCAATTATATTAATAAGCACACTAAAACTTGTATATGGATAACATCAAGACAACTAATTAAAATACAATATATTTAAGTTCGATCTATTTTGTGGCAAATAGCTCATTTGCAGTACTGGAGAATTTTTGCAAGGTACAGTAAAAAATTGGTGTAATTGTATAATTTGATATCATATTGATATAAAACCATGAGTTTAGATTAAATGGCTAACTTGATTCTTCAGTTTAGTGAAACTGTTCAATTCCCCTTTTAAAAATTCATTAAATTGTCCAAGTTAGTACACTGGCAGGCATTTTAGTTGAACTAAATTATATCTGTAATTATATCTAATGTGCATTCTAATTTCAAGGATTGGGAGTTAACAACAAAGTACAGTTGATTCTCACTATTCTCAGTAGTTATGTTCTATAAAGTTGCCTTGAACACCAAAGTAACAAATACTGAGCCATTATGCCTAGGGGAAATATAGGGGTAGGTTCTTGTGAACTTCTCATCAAAATATTCTGTCAATCAATCAATACATAGCCTTGTTTTTCATGTATTTCTGTTTAAAGACACTTTATATTGTTGTTTCACAAACATTGAACACATGGCCAATGGCACTATAACTCATGTCTGAACAAAACTTACCTAACATGTATATATCCAAAAGATACATCAGTCTTCTTGTGCTTAGGAGCACTAGACAGTGCTTTAGCACTTTGACTAGGGAACATTTTATTTATTTATTTATTTATTTATTTATTTATTTATTTATTTATTTATTTAGAGACAGAGTCTCATTCTGTTGCCCGGGCTAGAGTGCCATGGCCTTAGCCTTAGCTCACAGCAACCTCAAACTCCTGGGCTCAAGCAATCCTTCTGCCTCAGCCTCTCGAGTAGCTGGGACTACAGGCATGCGCCACTATGCCTGGCTATTTTTTTTTTCCTATTTTTGGTAGAGATGGGATCTTGCTCTTGCTCAAGTGGGTCTCGAACTCCTGAGCTCAAAGGATCCGCCCGCCTCAGCCTCCCAGAGTGCTAGGATTACAGGCATGAGCCACCGCACCCAGCCAGGGGAACATTTTAAACAGCAAAATTACCGACAAAAAGCACAAAAATGGGAAAAATGTGTCACTACATAGAATGGAAAAAGGACACATTTGTTTACAATGTGAAAACTGAGAACAAGAAGTCAGAGCATAGCCTATTTCAACCTCAGCTGGGAAAGTGTGAGTCTGGTGACTCAAAATTTTTCCCACTCTGTGTATGTCTATACATAACTGTGAAAGAACTGTGAATATTGATTTGGGGGTTAAAAATAAATTTTAGCAAGTAAGTGAATTGGAAAATGTGGAATCCATAAATAACGATCAACTGTATAGAAATGAAGGCAAACACTAGCAAATTACTTAAGAAACGAGTATAATTTGATAGGCACTCAACATGTACAGTCATACTTGAGAAACAAAACATTAAAGTAATTTTAGGTATTAAGAGCTGGGACTATTCCTGTAAAGTCTTCATCCACTTCTGTTTCTTCAATAATCTTAAATGTAGAGATGCCAAAGAAACCACAAACAAGATGGGGTAACCATGTCAACTCTAATATGTGAGGAAAAATATTCTTATAAACAGTAGTGTCAGCATGAGAAATTCTGAGACACTTTAGATTTCCACTGGCTAATTATTATCAGTCAATATCAAACAAAAAAGAAAGAGAAGATATAGTTTTTTTCTCTCTAAATAAGAGTAAACTAATTTATAAATGGGAAATAAAATAAAAATCAAAAAGAACAAGTGTTCAGGAAAAAACTGTATAAACCATTAATATATGTCTAAAGTCATCACTGAATAAAGAGACAAAGGCCAAAATTTCTGAATACAGAGTTTAACAAAAAGAGGCTCTGTTTGCTAATGTCGAGAGAGCTTGGCATTCAATGTGAAATGTCATAACCTTTGTTTCTCTTTTTCCTTTTTGTGCTGGTTTCAATTGGTACAGCATGTCATCTGTAGGAAATATCAATGCATTAGACTAAAAATAGGACTCTGAAAAATGTTTTGTCTTACATATAAATCTAAAAACAGCCAGTCATTTAGAAAACTGAAATCAGAGATTTTTAAGAAGGACTTACCTTCATTAAAATTATCTACACAATCTCTTGGAATGAAGTGCTAATTTTCAAATTATTTATGATAATAGCATAAACAATAATTCAGTTTGTAAAAGAAAGCCCAAAAATGACTTGTAAAAGAAATAAACACTATTTTTTAAATCTTTTTTTTAATGTTTTCACTAACACAGTTTATTTTTATTCTGTTAAAAACATATGTTCCAACAGACTTTATAAATCAATGAAAAATAATATGCATTCCTTGACCATAATTTTTGACCATACTGTTGTGCCTTAGAGGCCAGGGATGTTGAGATTAACTCAAAGGAGTGAAGCTGCTATTGCCATAGTGCTTTATTAGGCAATGTGGGGTGGATTGAGAGCCATGGCCTGCCTCACACTAGATCATTCCTGAGACCACTTGATTACAGACTTGTTTATAAGGAGTATACCTCTCTATAATTTGTCATCCTTTCCTTCTCAATGTTACAATCCACAAAAGAATGTAGATAATTTAACTCATTAGATTACAAGTGCTTAGTCCTCTCTGTAAACACCTATCTCTACTGTTACTATTGTATCAAACAAAAAGCCTCAGGGCTGGAATTTGTTTTATGATTATGACATAGCTTAATGCATGTGGCTCGCTACAGAACACCAGTTTTTTCTTAATAGGGTTTTCTGTCATTACTTCAAATTGTAGTCACTCAAAAATACTTGTGGACTAAAGAGATAAATGAGTTTAGCAAATTTGAATTATTTCATCGAAAGATAATTCACTTTTCAAAAGCCCCTGCATGAGCAGGATACCAAAAGACTTAGCTTTATCTAAAAAGTGAGGGAAGAAATAATAAATGCTAGGGTTCATTGAATAATTATAAATAACTGTTCCAGTTCCTATGATATAGGTATCATTATTATTCCCTAAATGGAATGAAGGGTGGAGTGCAGAGAACTTAACTGTCTTGTCATGTCTTAGAACCATTAAGTGGTAGAGTTGGGAGGGCAAGCCAGGTGGTACAATTCTGGAGACCATGCACTTGATGTTGCCTCCGTGTGATGTAAAGTGCTGTTTCCATGACTAGAAGAAAAATGAGCAAGAAAGTGTTTTTGCAATGATAAAACACCACATAAAAGTTAGAAAACATGATGATGACAATTCTGGGCCCTATCGAATTTGAGGCAAATGTGGAGAATTTCTGAGTCCTATAGAGACATATAATGAAGGGAATCTAATCTAGTTAATATATGGCATTCAAACTGAGATCTGAAAGATGAACATTGACTAGCAAGGTGAAGAGTGTGTGTGTGTGTGTGTGTGTGTGTGTGTTTGTGTGTGTGATCCCTTACAAAGCAAAGCAAACCACTTGTGAAAATTCCCTGGGGTAGGAAGGAACTGAAAGGAAGCCAGTGAGTCTGAACTGTAGCGTGCAAGTCACTGCTGTTAGAGACAGTGGTAGATTCGAAGAGGCAATGTGTATCTAAACTATACATGTTAATTTACTCTTACATTTATTCACTTGATCCAATGAAACATTAATACACAATGTACGCATCTCTCTTTGTCATGAAACACAATTTTTTAAAAGACCATATTTCTTTAAGTAGCTTTATGTTCACAGCAAAATTGAGAGGGCAATGTAGAACTATCTCATGTACCCCTGGCCCCTACACATGCATAAACTCCCCATTGTCAACATCCTCCACCAGAGGGGTACATTTGTTATAACTGATGAATGTACATTGACACATCATAATCACCCAAAGTTCATAGTTTACATTAGGGTTCACTCTTGGCGTGCATTCTATGAGTTTGGACAAATGTATAACGACATGTAACTACCATTATAGTATCATATGGAGTATTTTCACTACCTTAACAATCTTCTGTGCTCTGTCTATTGATCTCCCTACCTGTTCCCGTCTCCTTCCTCCCCCAGTCCTCTGGCCAAACCCTGTCTCCAAAGTTTTTCCTTTTCCCAAATGTCATATAACTGGAATCACGAAGTATACAGCCTCTTCAGACTGGATAATTTCAATTATTAATATACATTTGAAGTTCCTCTTTGTATTTTTATGGTTTGGTAGCTCATTTCTTTTTTAGCTCTGACTAATATTCCATTGTCTAGATGTATCACAGTTAATCCATTCATCTACTGAAAGACATTCTGGTTGCTTGCCAGTTTGGGCAATTATGACTAAAGCTGTTATATACATCTGTGTGCAGCTTTTTGTATTGACATAAGTTTCCAGTACCTTTGGGTAAATACCAAGGAGCACAATTGCTAGATCATACGGTACGAATATGTTTAGTTTTGTAAGAAACCTCCAGACTTTCTTCCAAAGTGCCTCTAACATTTTGCATTCTCCCAACAATGAATGAGCGTTCCTATTGCTTCACTTCCTTGCCAGTATATGATGTTGTCAGAATTCCAAATTTTCCAGATTCTAAATGGTGTATAGTCCTATCTCATTGTAATAATTTGCATTTCTCAGATGACACATAAGGTGGGACATCTTTTTATATGCTTATTTGCCATCTATCTTCTTTGATGAGGTATCTGCTCAGGTCTTTGGCCCATTTTTTTAATTGGGCTATTTAGTTTCTTATTGTTGGGTTTTAAGAATTCTTTGTAAACTTTGGATAACAGTCCATTATAAGATGTGTCTTTTACATCTTTATTTATGAGAGATATTGATCTTTAGTTTTCTTTTCTGGCAGTGTCCTTGTCTGGTGTTGGTTGTAGGGTAATACTGGTTTCATAGAATGAGTTGAGAAGTATTCCCCCTGCTTCTATCTTCTGAAAGAGATTGTAAAGAATTGGTATAATTTCTTCCTTAGATGTTTGGTAGAATTCACTAGTAAACCTATCTGGGCCTGGTACTTTCTGTTTTGGAAGGTTATTAATTATTAATTCTATTTCTTTAATAGATATAGGCCTATTCAGATTATCTATGTTTTTCTGGAACGAGTTTTGGCATTCTGCTCTTCTTGCTTGCATGGTTTCTGAAAAATCAAATGTAATTCTTATCTTTGCTTCTCTATTGGTTAGGTGTTTTTTTCTTCTGGCTTCCTTCAAGACTTTTTCTTTATTTTTGATTCTCCCTAGTTTGAAAATAAAATGCCTAGGTGTTGTGTATTTTGGCATTTATCCTGCTTGGTTTTCTCTGAGCTTCCTGGATCTGTGGTTTGGTGTGTGACATTAATTTGGAGAATATTCTCAGTCGTTATTGTTTCAAATATTCCTTCTGTCTTTTTCTCTTTTTTTCCATCTGATATTCTGGTATGCATATGTTAGACCTTTTGCAGTCCTTGGATGTTCTGTTCTTTTCTTTTCAGTCTTTTTTTCTCTTTGTTTTTTAGTTTTGAAGAATTATACTGGTATATCCTCAAGTTCAATGATTCTTTTCTCAGCCATATCTATTCTACTAATATGCTCATCAAAGGCGTTTTTCATTTTTGTAACAGTATTTTTTAATCTTTAGCATTTTTTTTTTCATTCTTTCTTAGGACTTACATCTCTCTGCTCATGTTGCTCATGTGTTCTTACATGTTGTCTACTTTAGCCATTAGGGCATTTAGCAGATTAATCATAGTTATTTTAAATCAGCAGTCTGATAATTTTAACATCTCTGCCATATCTGGTGCTCGCTGTGTCTCTTCCAATTGTGTTTTATGTTTTCTGGTATGTCATGTAATAGTTTTCTGAAAGCCAGACATAATGTACCAGGTAAAAGTAACTACTGTAAATAGGCCTTTAGTAATGTGGTAGTAAGATGTGGGAGAAGAATTCTGTAGTCATATGGTTAGGTCTCGGTCTTTTGGTGAGCCTATGCCTCTGGACTTGGAACTTTATAAGTGTTTCTCAGCTTTTTTCTCTCCACTTAGGTGGGACAGGATGGCTAGAGTGGGCTGGAGGTGGGTATTTCCCTTATTTCCCTTACCCCAAGCCAGTTAGGCTCTGGTAACACCCCAACAGGTTAGGGTCTGGTTAACTAGTTTCTCTTGAAGGGAGCCCCTGTTAAGAACAGAGTGTTCTAGTGTGTTTTGAAATGGTTTGTTTATTGCTCCTGCTGACAGAGGTACAGAGGGATTTTTTTATATTTATTGTGAACATCTGGTCGAGCTCCTGGAGATTAATCTCACAAAAATATGGGGATTCTCTTAAGTCTCCACTGTTGGATTTTCATGTTGTGGGTAGACAAACTCAGTGATTCTGTGTGTATAAATCTTTTTATGTCTTCATTTCCAAAGGTACACACAACACTGTACATATGCTACAGTTATCAATAGTTTTGGGCTCAAATTTCAACTGAAATGAACTGGATGATGCTTGAGGTTCAGAAAAAGATTTTCCTCTTTTTTTAAATACTTCCAAAATTGTGGTACTTATCTTTCTCAAGTAAGTGGAATTATATTCAGGACACAAAAAAGTTTAGGAAAAGAAGTTCTAAGTTCTTGTATACTTAAAACGTTACATTAACTTCATTCAGAAGAAAACATAAGTAGAATTAAATTGGTTCATATTGACCAATCTCACATATATTTGTGAATGTCCCAATAACAAATACATTTTATGTTCTATGTGTGATTAACATTTACTATTTTGTTAGTGGGGAGCCTTATGGTTTTAGCCAAGTAGTCATTTTGTTTATCATTGTCTACCATTGTCAATCCATCTACCATAACAGTAAGAAAAGACCATGCTTAAAGTATCACAGTTACCTGAAAAGGGCTTGTCCATGCAATCAGACAATAGCTGTGTGAGTGAGTTCAGGGGAACTATACAGTCATGTTACTGAAAAACAAACTTGTTACTCAATAAATCAATGTTTTTTTTTTTTTTACTTTTGATTACGTGCACATATATATTTTCCTACAAATTAGTTCAATTTCCAGCCACAGTTTTTTTCATCGACATGTTTATAAGCATACTTAATGCTGGGAGTTTCCTGATGAGATAAAAATAAAAATTCTGAATACTTTCTGTGTGTAATTTTGGATTGTTGTTCATTGATAGTTTTAAGATGTAGTCTTTATAAATTTATGGTTTCAATTGAAAATGTGGCTCAGCAACTAAAACAGTAAGTTTGTACAGAATTTGAAATCAGAAAAATATGCAACTAAGTAAAATATCCACTGAATCATGGAGGGCTGTGGTAGGCATAGAATGTTGTAATGGTAAACGTCCCAAAATGAACTTGAAGATTATGCTGTTCTCATCTTAACTGATAAATTGGTAGTAAGCAGCAAAAGCCAATACAAAGGTATAAGACATAGGAATGTTTGATTGTTTACTTTCTGTTATTATAGAGATGTAAGTATGTTTTAATTTTGATGTCTTGCCTGAGGAAACACAGTGATACATAAAGCCATCCCTCTTTCAAATGACACTGAAAAACCATTCATGCAAATTTGAAGGAAACTGACCAAATTTTTTTTTAAAGAATAGTAAGAAATCATATAAAAAGTAAAATTGAATAAGAAAATGGAAATGTTTTAATCTTTTTTTGAAGTCATTTTAGTTTAGAATTATCTTGGACAGCAAAAGTCAAGAAAGAATTAAAAAATCAACAAAGTCATGGGGTGCAAAAATGATCAAATATGGTTTTTGACAAGTGACATATTTAGTGTATTTAAAAGATACGGTTTAAAGACTGCTTAAGAGAATGAATTATTTCTGTCAAGTATAAACTTTTTATTATTCTTATTAAAATATTTTGGTGCTTAATATAAACAATAAAAACTATATATTACAAAATACAACAAACAACTGAGAAAGTGTTATTTTATATTCCTCTTCCTATTCCAAATTATGTGTTATGTATATTAACAGAAACATACATACGTAAATATATGATTGATAAATAGATACATGGTACCAAATTTTTTATTTAAAAAATTAAATTATATCTAGCATCAATAGAAGAAAAGAAACCCATTGAAGGAACTGGGAAAATCTGATAAATTTTTTTTACTCATGTAATATTTGTTCTGGTAAATTAATATGAAAAAAATAACTAGTAGATTAAACTTTTTTCTTAAATAAACATTTCAGTTGAGTTAGAACATTTTACTCAGAAAAGTAAACAAATCATAAGTGGACAGCTCAATGCATTTTCACTGGTATTGAGAATGCAGGTGTGAGCCACCACTCTGACCCATATCATATGTTACTCTTATATTTGACTTTCCTTCAATATGTTTGAGAAACTAATCCATGATGCTGGTGTAGTACTAATTTTATTGATCTATATCATTCTATTAAATACATATACCATATTTTTTCAAACTATTTTGATTTTTCCCATTACAAAAATTACTGCTGTACTTAGATTCATCTTTAGATGAATCTTCTGTTCTGTTCAGTATATATATCTGGGAGTAGAATTTCTTTGTCATATATTTGTTCACCTTTAGGAGATTCTGCCAAATGTTTTTCCAAAGTATTTGTACCAATTTATTCCTCCACCAGAAATGTATGAGTGGTTTAGTTAGTTGTTCCACGTCTTCACCAATGTTTGATGTTATTAGTCTTTTTAATTTTAGCCATTCTCTGAACGTTTAGTGGAATCCTATTATTATTTTAATTTGCATTTACTTAATGATTAATGAGGCCAATTGCACTTATTGACCATTGTAACATCCTCATTTGTGAAGTGACTTTGATATAGTGTGCTTCTCGTGGTTTGAAATCAGAGCTATGCTTGTCTTATAAATGGGTTAGCAAGGGTTTTCTATTTTCATATTATGTAATTCACAAGAATTGTGTAAGATTGCTGCTTTATTTCCTTAACAGTCTGGAAAAATTTCCTAGGAAGTGAAGCCTCCCAGGGCTGAGCTTGCCTCACGGGAAGATATTTAATCAATTTCTTTGATATGGGGCTACTATGGTTTTCAATTTCTTCTGTCAATTTCTATCACTTATGTTTTTCTCAGAACCTGACTATTTCAATTCTTTTCAAATATCAGGAAAATTTTAAGGTTGTTCACATTTTTCATAAAGTTGTTCAAGTTGTTCACCTGTTGAAATTGGTATTTGTACATGATTAGTTTTAATAGGATTATAGTTTTATTGTTTTTTAATGAGCCAAATTTTAGCTTTTTAAATTCTCTTTGATTTCTTTTCCATTTTATTAATTTGGGCTCTTATTTTTATCATTTTTTACTTTTCTTTGTGCTTAATTTGTTGCTTTTTCTTCTAAATTTTTGACATAATTGTTTAGATCATCAATTTCCATTGATTCTTTTCTTTTTTTCCTAATGTGAGATTACGTTTGCCATCTAGTACTGTTTTAGCTGCATTGACAGGTGTTTTTTTTAATTTAAAAATATTAAGGGCATACAAATGTTTTAGGTTATTTGATCTATGGGTTAGTGATAAATTATTGTTTAATTTCCAAACATTTTGGGGTTTAGTAATAATTTAAATATTGTCTTCTATTGTGATTTCATTGTAATGAGAAATCAAATTCTCTATGGTTTCAATCTTTTGAAAATTGTTAAGATTTAATTGTTGCCCAGTATGTGGTCAATTTTGAGAAATGTTCACATATACTTGAATACAACGTATTCTGTGGTTCTTAGGTTCAATGTAATATATATGTTAATTTGGTCAAGTTTGTTCATCATGGTGTTTAAATACACTGTAAGTTTACTGATTTTGACTTTTTTTGTTTGCTTGTTCTATCAGTTACTGAAAGAAGTGTATTAAAGTCTTGTGTGTTTTTCTATTTCTTTGTATCTCTTTTATTTTAACTTTATTAATTTAGAGCCTGTATTATTAGTTGCATATATATTTAGATTCTGTTCTCCTGATTATTGGAATTTTATTGTGTCCCACTTTGTTTTTTGCTGCTTTTTGCCTTCCAGTCTACTTGACAGATATCTACTTTCAGCTATCTGAGTTTTTAAAATTAGTTTATGTCTTTTACTATAAGCAGCATGTGGCTTTTATTTAATCTGAAATTATTTTATCTTTTAATTTAAAAAAAATTAAATCTAATACTTTTGTCCTATAATTTAATTTTAACATAATGCAATTACTGTATACTTGGATTTAAATACGTTGTCCTATGTTTTGTTCTCTATCTTATCTGTTTTATATTTTTTCTCTCTTTTCTTACATTTTTGGATATTTATTAAATATTTTTATTATTATATTTCTACTTCCTATTTGCTTCTTAGTTATAGATTTTTAACTATTAATATTATTGATGATTAACCTAAAAGTGCAATCTGCATTCTGCTTTCATTAATATTTAATAGAAATATTACATCTACCATCTTGTGGAAAATGCATAGATTTTAGAGCCATTTATTCAGCTTCTTGCAAAGAGTTAAATAAAAAAGATAACTTTAATCTAGCTAGTATTGATCTGATTCTAAGATAGGCTCTAGTTTTCAAAAGGATTGGTTGTTTTCACTTTGCCATTGTTCCCAAGTTGTAGTTCTTTATAGTTTCCAAGTGAAATTCTGAAGGGTCTCCTTTTTAAGAAGCTATGAACTTTAATTTTAGTCCCTAAATTCCTATTAAACTAACTGAAGTTCTCCTCAATATTTCAAACTCTAGGCTTTTGTTCATGAATCAGCAAACGGCTTGAGTGGAAAAAGAGCACTGAATGTTGGGCTCACCTCTGTACTTCCCTTCTCTAGGATTTTACTACCTCAAGTTCTTGCTGTCTTGATAGCTCTCCAATGTTGTCAAACATATTTTTAAAAACTGTTTACATAGTTTCCCAGTCATTTTCTAAAGGAGATCTTGTTTCATAGAAGTAATTCTATCATACTAGAACCAGACGTAGTGTTTTTATTTAAAAATACAAATCTACATCTATTTCATTATTTATTCTTATGCCATGCCTTATCTTTATCTTTTAAGATTTTTCTGTCTTAAAGACAAACCAGAAAATCTAAAAAGAGCCAGAGTGATGACACAGATTATATAAAAAGAAATCAGACTGAGAAATTTTTAGAATAATAAAAATAGATCAAAAGATGGTTCATTAGTGTTCCAGTTACTATAGTTGCATAATCAATTACCATAAACTTAGTATCTTAAAACAGCTCTTTTATTATGCTTACAGAGTCTGTGGGCCAGGGATTTGGATACAGCACAGTGGAAATCACTTGTTTCTGCTCCAAGATGTCTTAATACTCAACTGGGACAGCAAGACAACTGGGATTACTTGACAGGAAGAGATTGGAAACAAAATTTATATCAAAAATAATTTTAAAAATAGACAAATGATAAATGGGCCAATACAGCAGGAGGATATAGCAATTATAAATATATATGCATCCCAAAGTTGAGAACAATAGAGATCAACTGGAATACAATAATAATAGGGGACTTTGACAGACTATTTTCAGCAACGGACAGGTCATTCAGGCAGAAAATCAACAAGGAAATATTAAAGTTAAACTGCACTTTAGACCAAATGAACCTACCAGACATTATAGAACATTCCACCCAACAGCTTCAGAATACACATTCTTTTCAACAGCACATGGAATATTATCCATGATAGATCATACGTTGGACCATAAAACAAGTAATAACATTTTTTTTTAAATAAATGAAACCACTTTAAGTATCTTTTCTGACCATAATGCAATAAAACTAGAAATCAATAATAGGGAGGAACTTTGGAAACTCTTCAGACACATGAAAATTAAACAACATGCTCATGAATAATATATATAACGGGTGAATGAAAAATTAAAAAGGAAATTAAAAAATTCCTTGAGACAAAGGAAAATGGAAATTCAAGATACCAAAACCTGTGGGATATAGCAGAACCAGTTCTAAAGTAAATTTTCTAGCAATAAATGCCTACATTAAAAAAGTAGAAAGATCTCAAATAAACAACTTAAAATTATATCTCCAGAAACTAGAACAAGGAAAATCTAAACCCAAAATTAGTAGAAGGAAAGAAATAATAAAGATTAGAGCAGAAATAAACAAAATACAGACTCCAAACAATTTTAAAAGATCAAAAAAAAAAAGAGTTGGTTTTTTGAAGAGATAAACAAAATTACCAAATCTTTAGCTAGACTAAGACAAAAGGAAAACTTAAATAATTAAAGTCAGAGATAAAAAAGAGACATTCTGATATCACAGAAATACAAAGAATCATGTGAGACTACTATGAACAACTATATACTAAGAAATTGGAATACCTAGAAGAAATGGATAACTTTTTGGATGCATACAATTTGCCAAGATTGAATCATGAGGATACAGACAATTTTAACAGACCAATAATGAGTATTAAGATTGAAGCAGTAATAAAAAGTCTCCCATCAAAGAAAATCCAGGACCTGATGACTTAACTATCGAAATCTACCAAATATTTAAAGAAGAACTAATGTCAATTCTACTCAAACTATTTCAAAAAATTACAAAGGAAGTAGTACAATACTTCCAAACTCATTCTGCAAGGCCAGCATTACCAACAAAACCAAAGACAAAAGATAAAAGGAAAACTACAGGCCAATATCCCTGATGAACATAGATGCAAAAATCCTCAACAAAATAATAGCAACTGAATTTAACAACAGATTGAAAATATCCTTCACCACAATCAATGGGGATTTATCCCAGGAATGCAAGATTGTTTCAACATATGCAAATCAATAATGTGGTATATCACATTAACAGAATCAAGGACAAAAACCATATGACCATTTCAATAGATGTTGAAAAAGCATTCAATAAAATTCAGCATTCCTTTATGATAAAAACCCTCAACAAACTGGGTATAAAAGGAAAATACTTCAACACAATAAAGACCATACATGGCAAATCCATAGCTAACATCATACTGAGTGGGGAAAAGTTAAAAGTTTTTCTACTAAGATCTAAAACAAGAAAAGAATATCCACTTTTGCCACATTAATTCAACATAGTACCGGAAATTCTAGCCCGAGCAATTAGGCTAGAAAAAGCAATAAAAGGCATGCAAATTGGAAAGGAGGAGGTCAAATTGTCCCTATTAACAGACAATATGATCATATGTATAGAAAATCCTAAAGACTCCGCCAAAAAATTGTGAGAACTAAGTGAATTTTGTAAATTTCCAGGACTCAAAATAAACATATAAAAATCAGTAGAATTTCTATATGCTAGTAATAAAATATCTAAACAAGAAATCAATAAAGCAATTCCATTTAGAATAGCTAAGAATAAATAAATAAGTAAATAAATAAATAAATAAAATAACTATGAATAATCTTAACCAAGGAAGTGAAAGATTTCTATAATAAAAAATTATTAAACATTGATGAAAGAAATTGAATAGGAAAAAAGTAAATGGAAACATATCCCATGGTCATGCATTGGGAAAATTAATATTGTTAAAATGCCTAAAGTGATCTACAGATTCAATGGAGTCCCTATCAAATTACCGATCACATTCTTCACAGAAATAGAAAAAAAAAATCTTAAAATCCATATGGAAGTTCAAAAGAGCCTGCATTGTCAAAGCAACCTTGAGCAAAGAGAACAAAGATGGAGGCATCACAGTAT
>CAUYRT010009820.1:0-46158 GCA_963574885.1 Lepilemur ruficaudatus | reverse complement strand
GTTGGCCAATTAATTTCTTTCTATTATTAGTAGAGACGAGGTCTCACTCTTGCTCAGGCTGGTTTCGAACTCCTGACCTTGAGCAATCCGCCCGCCTCGGCCTCCCAGAGTGCTAGGATTACAGGCGTGAGCCACCGCGCCTGGTGAAAAAATCACATTTTATTTAACAATTTTTTAACTTGACAAATAATAATTGTATATATTCATGGGGTACATCGTGATGTTTTGATATGTATAATATATAGTAATCAGATCAGGGTGGTTAGCACATCAACTCAAACATTTATCATTTCTTTGGGTTAGGAACATTCAATATCCTCCTTCTAGCTATTTGAAACTATGTAATTATTGTTAACTATGGTCAGCATATAGTGCTATAGAACACAGGAACTTATTCCTCCTATCTAGCTGTAATTTTGTGTCTTTTAACAAATCTCTCCCTGTCCCTCCTTGTCCGCTAGCCTTCCCAGCATCTAATGTCCTCTGTTCTACTTGAAATTTCTGTGAGATCAACTTTTTTTAGCTTCTGCATATAAGTGAGAGCATACAGTGTTCAACTTTCTGTTCCCAGTTTATTTCACTTAGCATAAAGTCTAGTTGCATACATGTTGCCAATAATGATAGAATTTCATTCTTTTTTATGGCTGAATAGTATTCTACTATGTATAGATACCACATTTTCTTTATCCATTCATCTGTTGTTGGACATCTGGGTTGATTGCGTATTTGGCTATTGTGAATAGTGCTGCAATAAACATGAGGGTGCAGATGTTTCTTTGATATAACAATTCTCTTTCCTTTGGGTAAATGCCCAGTAGTGGGGTTGCTGGATCATATGATAATTCTATTTTTAGTTTTCTGAGGAACTTCCGTACTGTTCGCCAATAGTTTACATTTCCACCAACAGTGTATGAGAGTTCACTTTTGTTTGCATCCTCACCAGCATGTTATTTTTTTGTCTTTTTGACAATAGCCATCCTAACTGGTATGACATGATACGTCATTGTGGTTTTGATTTGCATTTCCCTGATGATTAATGGTGTTGAATATTTTTCATATATTTAGTTTTTTTTTTGAGACAGAGTCTCACTCGGTTGCCCTGAGTAGAGTGCTGTGGCATCAGCCTAGCTCACAGCAACCTCAAACTCCTGGGCTCAAGTGATCGTCCTGCCTCAGCCTCCCGAGTAGCTGGGACTACAGGAGCATGCCATGACGCCCAACTAATTTTTCTATTTTTAGTAGAGATGGGGGGGGGTCTCGATTTTGCTCAGGCTGGTGTCAAACACTTGGCCTCAAGTGATCCTCCTGCCTCGGCCTCCCAGAGTGCTAGGATTACAGGCGTGAGCCACCATGCCTGGACTTTTCTTATTATTGACTACTCAATTGGAGAAAGGTTGCTCAGATGAGGGATGTCAGAGATGACATCGGGGCCATGACATGTACTTATAATAATTCTACATTAATAGTTACTAGAGCTGGGGGCGGGCCTCTGCACAGGCAGGCTACAGGCGTGTGGTGGGGAGGATCCTGCTGTTTCCTTTGCCCCAAGTCACCCCATTTCTCCATACCTGCATCTGGTCTTATACACGCCTTGTGGACTGGTCCATTCATCTACCATGTGCCTTCAAAAGTAATATCTGCCATTCCATGTGCTAGCCAATTTCTTGTCTCGGTAATCATATCTTTCTTCTATTTTCTGTTCATTTAAACCCCACTTCTCAGTCTTCTCTTTTAGAGCATGGTCATGTGGTCTCTCTCCCCATTGGAATCTGCCCAATCCTCTGACATCTTCTATGTACAAGTCCAAGCCTCATCGCTCAGTGATGCTCAGTGATATGGCCTTCGTCTTGCCTTTCATTTCCTCCTTGGCTCTGGACCAGTCCATCTGTTCCTTCCCAGCATCTCTGTTGCTTTCATCTTTTGCCCTGCCTCTGATCTGTGCTCGTTACACCTGCAAACCCACCCCATATGCTCTTCTTCCCTAACCTTCAGAGACCCCATCTGCTTCCCTGAGTGGTTCCAGCCTTCCCTGAGCAATTCCTCGGGCTCCTTGGGCTGGGTTCTCTTGGGCACTGGATGTTTGTTTTCATGCATTGTCCCTTTCAGGCTCTTCTGAATGTTCCCAGCTTGGCTTCATGAGAATGCTGTGGGATCACACTTGGTCTTCTGAAACTTCAGAGAGGCCCAGTATCGCTAGGCAGGCACAGGAAGGGCAGGAAGTCCCAAGTGAGGTGCCAGGCCTAGTGTTATTTGCTCCCTTGACTCCTCCACGGAGCCAGTGGGGGTGAGGCCACTATCTTCAGGAGGGAGAGACAGTTACGTTTGAGAATATACTGTTGGATTATAGGAGATACTAATTTCTACTATAGGTTAGTTGCTTTAGTGTTTTTTTCCCCAGGTGGGGGCCTCTTGATGGTAGCTATGGAATCTTCTTTTCAGAAAAATGCACAGACACAAAATTTTGAATAAGATTCCAAGATGTGCATGGACTCTTTGAAACTCACTAAAGATTCTGTGGCCCTGGGTTAGAATTCACTTCGTTAGAGTATTTTGTATTTGTTGTTTCTTTCTTTATATTTTCTTCTCACTACCTGTCCACTGACTGGCTGGAAAGCATTATCTTAGTGGAATAATGAAATAGACACAGCATGAATCTGATGGCATTTTTTGCTTTTTTTTAATTTTTAAAGCAAGTTTTGATTCGCTTTGGAAATGTTCCATATTGAGATTTACAGAATTAGATAGGGTTCTTCCCACTACCTGCCAACCATAAATTTAGGACTACAAGTTTCTGTCTTGTGTCTGAGTCATTTGTATTGTCATGGAGGTTGATGGAAATTATCTTTTGAGTCGTATTGGGAATTCTTCAACACTGGTTCTTTGCCTCCTGTCTCACACAACTCAGCTTAGGTCTGGGGGAATGACTAGCAACAAGGGAATGACAGAGAAGTGGCATAGCCCAGGTGTTAAGAGAATGGATCCCATAGCCAGGCTGAGCTAAGTGACTTAACTCAGGGATCCTACACTGGTGACTCAAAGGCTAGAGAAGCCAGTGGGTGAGTTTCACTTGGCCTGCCCAGCATTTACAACAGCAATGTGCAACTGTTGTCTTACATAGACTCCTTTAAAACATCATGTCCATTGCTTGTCCCGAGACAGCAGAGTTTAGGATTTCACTTTTTACGTTCTTTTTGAATGTAAGCACTAAATGAGTTAGCTTGGTTCCTGTAAGTTCTTAACAAATTGAACATCTGATTATTAACGATAATTTACACTTCTGAATGTCTTAGGAAGTGCTTCCAGAGGGAGCTGGAAGCATGGGGATGGGGAGCGGGGTGGAGACAGGATGGATCTGAGTGATTTGAGAAAAAAATTAGGCCTGTTTGCTGGGCAAGCCACATAAAGTGGGAGAGCAGAATTTGGCCCAGGAAGCTGTGGAACAGCAATCTGGAGCTGCTGGCACACAGCTCAGAGAAGGAGGCAATGCCAGGGGTTCTGTTTCTTACAGGGGAAGGAAGAGCCTCTGCCCAGGCCTCTTTCCTGTGGACTCTCACACCCTCAGGCCTCTGTGCTTCCTGCAACTACCTTCTTCTACCACCCACTCCTTGGATTTCATAGGCATTTCTAGACACAGAAATGCCTTTGATGGGGTAGCCTCCTCCATAGCCCTGGAAGGTGGGCCTGGGGTGCCATGACCCAGTCCTGGATGTCTGGAGCTCATTTTTACCAGCAGCTGGGATGCTTTAATGCCTGGGCTCCCTGGGGCTTCCATGAGCTGACCGCCTCGGCCTGGCTTGGTGTTGACCTCTCATCCACTCAGGTTCTGTTGTCTGTGGGAAGAGAAAGTGTATGTTGGGAGAGGCCCAGATGGAGGCAGGCTGGGCAGACTCTGCCTTCTGCCTTTGGGTGGCAGGGCTGCGGGGCTTGGCTGAATTATCAAGGAGCTCAGGCAGCCAGCAGAGCTGGAGGGTCTGGGGGTGGAGTTGAGGCTGAATTGAGGACAGGGGGCTAAAACTTTTAGTGTTGGTACAAGTGCAGAGGTCAGGTGTGCAGACCCTGGGTTCAAATCTCAGCTGTGTTGTTTACAAGCATGTGACCTTGGGCAAGTCACCTAATCTCTTGGAGTCTTGGTTTTCTCATCTGTAAAATGGGAATAATAATAGTACTCACCTCAGAGGATTGCTGTAAAGATTAAATAAATAAGCAAATCAATATATTTATAAGTGTTAGCTACAAGTAGTAATTATTATTATGAGGCCAGGGCTCAGGTTGCTGGGCTGGGCAATAGGGGTAGGTGCTGTTCAGGCAGGGCGGGGGGCTTTGGAATGAAGTGAGCCAGGGAATGAAACAGATTTGGGTGCAAGCATTAGGATGGATGGGGTTAGGGTTGGTGCTGGAATAGCACTTGGTCCAGACTTTTACTGAGGGGTGAGTGGAAGAGGGAGGGGACCGGGAGAAACAAAGGCAACCTTTGTTCTTCCGCCAGTGCTGGAGAACCCATGTGGACACATGTGTGGACTTCTGCCTCCTGCCCATATCCCCGCTTACTGCCCAACCAGGTTGCCTGGTCATGGAGGAGGCTGGAGCATGGGTTGGGTTGGTGGTGGCTGTAGAGCCAGTGCCATAGGTGAGCAGACAGGAAAGAATAACTGCCACTGTCATCTGCCTCCCTGGTCTGCCCCCATGGCTGTCTTGCTGCCACAGTTGGGAAACCCAAGAGAAGCCTTCAGAGTAGTCTTCAGTTCCAGGAACAGTGGAGATGCCACCAATTTTCTTCCACAGTGGCCCTGACAATGCTAAATCTGGGACAGTGGTCTGGGGAGGATGTGGCTCCCTAGAAAAGACTTCTGCCCAGGAGGGCCATGAGATCCACACACTCAGGCCCTTGTGCCCGGTGAGGTGGTCCCCAGTGTTTGTGACCATGGTCTTCATCACCTGGAGGCAGCTAGTGGAAGAGCTTGGATCTGTAAAGGAGGAAGGGCGTGCAGGGGTCACAGAAGGTCTGAGGCTCTAGAAAGGCAGTCTCAACCTGCTTTGAATCAAATAGAGGGAATGACAAAAGAATTTGGTCAAGCACACATGAGTGGGTGGACCAAGAAAAAGAGCCAGAATTCACCAGACTCATTGTCAGGGGCAGGAGCAGATGTAATTATTTTTATATCATCTCAAAACCCAGTTCACTTTTATGCTGATTAGGACAAGCACACAGATGCTATCCATTTATTCAGGTAGCAGCGCTGGGACTTGCCATGGGAACACTCATGTGTATGCCTGAGCTTGAGACGCTCTCAGAGCCATGGGCACTGCCCCGCCCAAGTACTGCAGATGCACGGGAGTCCTCGAGGAATCAGCGTTACTTCACCGCCTGCCGCAGCCTCCACTACTCCGTGTGTGTGTGTGTGTGTGTGTGTGTGTGTGTGTGTGAGCACACCCGTGAGTGTTTATTTAACAAAGGCAAAGGAATGCTCCTGCATTGCGGTTTAGGGACAGAAAGGAAATTTCTTTGAGAGCTAACCACCCTGGTGTTATTAAGACCTACATTATTGTATTAGGATTATTTTAAGTGGTCTGTAATAAGAGTAAAGTGAAAGGAAATGAGCACATCAGAGCTCGGTGGACTCTAGTTGTGAAAATCAGGATGAGGAAACACCAGAGGCCTTCTCCTTAGAATCATGAATGGATTACAGAACACCCACCACTACCGTCATCATTTGATGTCCTTGCCAGTTTGTAGCGAGTGCAATTAAAGATGAAACAGAAATAAGATTTAGAACATTGGAAAAGAGAAGACAAAATTTTATTATTTGCAGATGATATGATTTTAAATCTAGCCTACTAAGGAAATGAAGCAAAATAAACCTCCAACTATTGGATTTAATGAGAGTTTAGTGTGTTGGCTGCGAGCAGAAGAGATATATTAAAATCAAAAGCTTTCCACGTGCCAGCACTGATGGACTTTAAAATACAATGAGAGAGAGAGGGAGAGAGAGAGAGAGAGGGAGAGAGAGAGAGAGAGAGAGAGAGAGAGAGAGAGAGAGAAATTACATTCTTTAAAACAAACTCATAAAATACACAGCAATAACCTTAATGAGAAATGTGCTGTGGGATCTGCAAAGAAAACTAAAAGAATTTGCTGCGAGTTATCAAGGAAGGTGTGAGTAAACTAAAAGCCATACTATGCTTTTTATTTTTTCTGGTTACAGACGTATAAAAAGTCCATATCCTCCTTCATGAACTACTTATTGCATTTGTACTATGTGCTGTGGGCTGGAGATTCAATGGTGAAAAACACAGATGTAGTCCTCACCTTTTGAATGGGAGAGATGGATGATAAAAGAATAAACAAAACAAATTATGTAAATCCATACAGCTGGCAATAAGTATCTGAGAGAAATAGCCTTTCTCTTTGACTTCTCCTGTGGTAGATCTCCCTGACTGACCCCCATTTAGCTCTCCAAAGTGCCCAAACTCTTTTTTAACCACAAATGCACAGATTATAGTAAGCTTGTGGAATAAGTCATGAAGGAATAATCTAATTTATCCCATAAGAAAATATGCAAACAGAGGCACTGTAAATCACCTCGGTTCCCAGTGACGGAGGCCAGAGCTCCCTGGGTCCGGGGGTTCTTTTCTTTAAATGGAAATC
This sequence comes from Lepilemur ruficaudatus, assembly GCA_963574885.1. Lineage (NCBI taxonomy): Eukaryota > Metazoa > Chordata > Mammalia > Primates > Lepilemuridae > Lepilemur > Lepilemur ruficaudatus. The sequence continues at coordinate 39,512 of CAUYRT010009820.1, read as the reverse complement.
TTTTTTTTCTTTTTCTTCTGTTTAAATATATTCTTACATAAGTCATGAGAAAGACAGGAGGGCTTGCTTTGGCCTGTGTCCCCAGAGGTAGGGCAGGCCCACCTGGCCACAAATTTGTGCTGGCCAAATTTGAACTTTACTCGCTAATCACAAGAATGAGGTTACTTCTTGACTCTGGAGATATGGCAGTTTGTGGATCCCTGCTTGGCTTGATGGTTAACCAGAGAAGGATGCAGTTTAAATATTTTTGCATCATTATTTATTATAAAAGTGAACAGGATAGAAAATGCCACTGTTGCATAAGGCTGTCGAACTTAACATGGAAACAAATCCCTCTCCAGAACGTTATTTTCTCGTATGTTTTTTCTTTTCCGTTTATTACTAACCTCTAATACTGTTCATTTTCTTTTTCTACTCTGGCCACACTTTGGACGACAGCTTGCTGACTTCCCCTACGATGTCTGCCCAAACTTTTCTTTCCTTTGGCACTATCAGAGTTTTCCAAGGGGTCACGTAGCCAACACACAGCGCTCAGCTTGAGAGGATACAGGAAGCAGATAACCATAGTCTGCACCGAGTGGCCTCCTTTGATCCTCTCTTACATAGCACACTAAGTACATATGAAATTGATTTTGCTTCTGAGGCTTCACAAGTTGCCAACTGACACATTTGTTTCTAGAAAAAAGGTAAGTGTCGGCCAGGTGCAGTTGTGGATTAGGCCTTAAAAATGTTTGTTCTGCTGCGAGAGGAAGAGCTACTTCACCGTTGGAACATCCAGGAATTTGAGGACTGTTCTCAAGGAGAAGGACTTACCACTAGTTTTGTCTTTTGGACTACAACGATAGATGCATCTGGGAAAGTAGGGTCTTGAATGATAAACTGTTAGGGTTTGAAGGGAACTTTAAAAAACATTCGTAGCAGTCACCCCCTTTAACAAATGAAAAAACTGAAGCTGTGAAAGGTGAAATAACTTTGCCAAAGAGATTCCCAATTTTCAGCCCAGTGGTATTCCCAACACACCTGGGCATCTGTTAGAGACTTCAGAAGCCACTACTTGGGGTCTGCTAGGGATAGGAGCAGAGGACCTGGGTGTGGCCCCCTCTCCTTGTACAGCAATGAGGAAGTCACACGGCATTACCTTCTTCTCTAGAGACTGGAAGAATGATTCATCTTTAAGTTACAAAGAGACAGTGACATATTCCTAAAGCTGCGTACAACCATGAGATAATGACAAACATATGAGGTACTGAGGCAGAAAAATGCTCCCAGTGCTACAGCTGTTAAGAGGAAAACTCTGCACACTTTTGAGTGGTGGAAACAATGCTTTGCTTGAAACAGGTGTGTGTTCTTTTCTTTCATTTGAAAGAAAAGATAGTCTAAAAAGACATGGGGAGTGCTTTGCCATCCAGAATCATGAAGGAAAAAACAGCAAAGTCGAGGCCTCATTCAAGTCTCTACCACCTATATTTTAGCTGAAAAATTTCAAACCTGCAGGAAAATCGGAAGGATATTACAATTAACACCTGTACATCCTTCACCTAGATTTCCCAATTGTTGACATTTGAAAATTGCAGATACTGTGGCACTTTAGTAGGCATCACTTGAGAATAATGACATTCCCCTATATAACCACGATAGTATGATCATACCAAAGAAAATTAGCACTCTTCTAATATATGATCTGTATTTGCTTTTCCCCAAAATGTCTTTCTATAACTTTTTTTTTTGAACCTGGGATACAATCAAATTCATGCATTTTGTGCTTCTTTGTTAATTAGGCTGAATATTATTCTGTTTTACTCCTGGGCATGGATGGGATGGGGAGTGAGTGATGTGTGTGTCTTTTGGCCTGACCACCCCAGGGTGCGGTACCTGAGGGCTGGGGGTCCGTGAGTAATGCCAAGAGTGGAGTCATGGGAGCCAGACATGGGCTGGGGTGAGGCCAGTGTCTAGGTTACCAAATCTAAGAGGTCAGCCTTAAACTGGAGCTGCATGTGACTTGAGCCAGTCCAAAGGCCACTTGCCAAATTTGGCAGTTGTGGAAGGGGCCAGGGCTTGTAGTCAGGGATAGATAAGTAGCCAATAAATAAGAGTGTAGTATGAGAGTTGGCAGGTGTACAGCTTTCTGTGGCCAGGGAAGGTGTGTACCTGGGACAGACACAGGGAAGGTTTAACTGTGTGTCTTTCTTTGAGACCTCTCACCTGCCAAGCCCTTTAGCATCTGTCTGATGGAAGCTGATGGAGTGGTGACTCTCAGATGCAGGCCACAGGCCTCCTCTAAGTCTTTTCAGCAAAGCCCACGTTCCCAAACCTAAGGGCCTGACTCTGACCTCGGCGACTGCTTATCTCCTGGATTACAGTGTCTAGATCTCTCAGAGAAGCTCAATAAACAACTACTGCTATGCACCAGGCACTGTTTGGGGACTCTGAAGATACACAGGTTTATTCAGCTTTGTTGCTGCTTTTTTTATTCTTTATTAAAAAAATTGTTTTAGAGATGGGGTCTCACCATGTTGCCCAGGCTGGTCTTGAACTCCTGGCCTCAAGTGGTCCTCCCACCTCAGCCTCCCTAGTCCTTGGGATTATAGAGCCTCTGTGTCTACCTTATTGTTGCTTTGTTTGTTTGCTTAGTGTTTTTTAGGTGAAAGTTTTTAATAGATAATGCTTAAAATAACTGCAGAGTTGTTTCAGACACATTCCTTAGCCTTTGTGACCTTTTATTACAGATAAAATAACAGTTATTACATATAATAAGTTATATATAATTTTATTGTAAGAACACTTAACATGAGATGTATCCTCTTAACACATCATTGTTGACTATAGGTACAATGTAGTACAGCAGATCTCTAGAGCTTATTCATTTTTCTTAACTGAACTTTTGGCCTATTGATTAATAACTTTCCATTTTCCCCTCCTCCGGCCCCTGGAAACCACCATTCCAGTCTTTTATGAATTTAATTATTTTAGATACTTCTTGTAAGTGGCATCATGTAGTATTTGTCTTTCTGCATGGAACTGTCTTCTTTTTAAAGGCTGAATAGTTCTCCATTGTATGTATACATCACATTTTCTTTATCCATTCGTCTGTTGATGGATATTTAGATTGTTCACACATCTTGGCTATTGTGAATAGTGCTGCAAAGAACATGGGAAGGCTAATATCCTTTGAGATTCTGATCTCAATTCTTTTGGATATATACCCAGCAGTGGGATTGCTGGATTGTATGGTAGTTTTATTTTTAGTTATTTGAGAAACCTCCATACTATTGTCCATAGTGGCCGCACCATTTTACTTATTTATTCATTTATTTATTAGACATAGGGGTCTTGCTATGTTACCCAAGTTGGCCTGGAACTCCTGGGCTCAAGCCATCCTCCCACCTCAGCCTCCCTAGTAACTTGGACTGCAGGCTGTGCACTACCTTGCCTGGCATCTGCACTGTTTTCCACCAACAGTGGGAAGGGTTCCAGTTTCTCCAAATCCTTGCCAACCCTTGTTGTCTTTTGTCTTTTTTGATAATAGTCATCCTGACAGGTGTGAAGTGATAGTTCATTGTGGTTTTGACTTGCACTTCCTGGATGATTAGTGACGATGAGCATTTTTTCATATACCTGTTGACTATTTGCATGTCTTCTTTGGAGAAATGTCTGTTCAAGTCCTTAGCCTATTTTTAAATTGGGTAATCAGTTTTTTTGTTATTGAGTTGTAGGAATTCCCTATATATTTTGAAGATTAATCCCTTATCAGTTTATACGGCTTGCAAATATTATTTCTCATGGCATTGGCTATCTTTTCACTCTGTTGATTGTTTTCTTTGCCAGGCCAAAGCTTTTTAGTTCGATGTAATCCCACTAGTTTATTTTGGTTTTGTTGCTTGTGCTTTTGGTATCATATTCATGAAATCTTTGCTAACACCAATGTCATGAAGTTTTCCCCCTATGTTTTCTTATAGGAGTTTTATAGTTTCAGGTCTTACATTTAATGCACTTTGAGTTGAGTTTTGTGTATAATGTAAAGTAAAGGTCCAATTTCATTCTTTTATATGTGGATATCCAATTTTCCCAACACCGTTTGTTGAAGAGACTTACCTTTCTTCATTGTGTATTCTTGGCATTCTTGTTGAAGATCAATTGAACGAATATGCATGGATTTATTTCTGGGCTCTCTTTTCTGTATCATTGGTCTATATGTCTGTCTTTATGCCAGTACCACACTGTTTGGCTTACTGTAGCTTCATAATATATTTTGATATCAGTAAGTGTGATGACATCAGCTTTATTCTTCTTTCTTAGGATTGATACGGCTCTTCAATGAGTTATATATTTTTAACATTATTCTGTAACAAAAAAGTTGCTCATATTGCTGTACTGTTTTTAAAAAGTTGAGGTGAAATTAATATAACAAAAGCAACCATTTTAAAGTGAACAATTCAGTGGCACTCAGTACTTTCACAATGTCGTGCAACTACCAACTCTAATTCCATAATATTATCACCTCAAAAGAAAATCTCTTACCCAATAAGCAATTGCTCCCCATTTCCCCTCATCCCCCAAACCACCAATCTCTATGGGTTTATTTATTCTGGATATTTCATATAAATGGAATCATACAATATGTGACCTTTTGTGTCTGGCTTCTTTCATTTAGCATGGTTTTTTTTTTTTTTTTGAGAAACAGTCTCACTCTGTTGCCCGGGTTAGAGTGAGTGCCGTGGTGTCAGCCTAGCTCACAGCAACCTCAAACTCCTGGGCTCAAGCGATCCTACTGCCTCAACCTCCCGGGTAGCTGGGACTACAGGCATGTGCCACCATGCCCGGCTAATTTTGTCTATATATATTTAGTTGACCAATTAATTTCTTTCTGTTTTTAGTACAGAGGGAGTCTCACTCTTGCTCAGGCTGGCTTCGAACTCCTGACCTTGAGCAATTCTCCCGCCTTGGCCTCCCAGAGTGCTAGGATTACAGGCGTGAGCCACTGTGCCCGGCCCATTTAGCATGTTTTTGAAGTTCATCCACTTTGTAGAATGTGTAGATACTCCATTCCTTTTTATGGCTGCATAACATTCCATTGTATGTACAAACTACAGTTTGTTTAGCCATTCTTCTCTTCATGGACATTTGGGTTGTTTCTGCCTTTTGACTATTGTGAATAGTGCTTCTATGAACAGTGTATACACATATTTGAGCCCTTGGTGTCTGTGGGGGATTGGTTCCAGAACCCCTACAGATACCAAATGCCAGGTCCCCCAAAGATACCAAAATTTGTGTATGCTTAAGTCTGTTATATAGAATTATGTGGTATGGTTGGCCCTCTGTATCCAAGGGTTCTGGATATGGAGGGAGAACTGACTCATTTTCAATTCTTTTGGGCATGTTGCTTTGTTTTAAATCATTAGGACAGAGAACCCAGGTCCTCAAGCCATCCGTATTCTGAGTTTGCCATTTATCACTGCTGACTGGCTAAATCGCTAACCCTGAAAGCCGCGTCTGCTTTCATCTGGGAAATGGGGAGGGGAGGTGTCTTGGATGGGATTTTTACATCTACATACATAGTTCTCAAGATTAATTTGAATTTTTTTTAGTCAATCAACAAATTTCTTCTGAGCATTCTGTGAAAGGCACTGTGCTAAAACAGTTGGAGGATATGAAGAGATCTAAGCCATAATCCTCATTCGCCAGTGTTTGCTAGCTGGTGATAAAGATATTCCCTGCATGCGAAGAGCTTGAAAATAAAGTACTTGACAAGTGTCTTGTGCCAAATACAGAGGGAGAGAGCCCTTCTGGTTGGGGTGACAAAGGAGGCTTTATTTAGGAGGTATCCCTTGAGATGAATCTAGGCTATTAATAGAGAAACTGTAGGGAAAAGGCATTTTTTCTGGCAAGGGCAAAAGTATGGCAGTAGGAAATTTAATGTATAGACCAAATTGTCTGGAACAAGAGTTAACACAGAATAAGAATGGATGAGAAAACTGATGTAAAGGATTGGGAGTTTGCACTTTATCCTGAGCCAAAATAGAACCTGGTGGGAGACAGTCCAGTTATTGGGCATAAATCTTTATTTTATTTCATTTTATGGCTTTATGGATGTGATGATCTATAGCAATGTTGTATGGTCACTGCTTAGAATAGTTACTCTTCCCAAATCCTTGAGAGCCTTCAAGTGCTTAATCACTTATTTTTGGCTACTCTGATACTTATTGATGTTCTTTCTGAGGACTTGACTAGCAGGTAAATTATAAGTCTATGCCAGAGTCAATTCTGTGGAATATCACTTTTGCAAATAGGATTTCATGACTGAATAAATTTGGTAATCACTGCATAGTGTATCTTCACTGTTGAAGATTCACAAGATACATTTAGTAAGTTCGAGGCTTTGCAAAATCCTATAGTAAAGAAACCAATTTAATTTGTTTAGCCCAGCATTTCCTAAACTTACTTGCTGTAGTGGGTTTAATGGTGCCCTCCCAAAATGCATCCATGTCAAATCCCTGGAACCTATGCATGTGACCTTAATTTGCGAAAAGAATCTTTGCAGATGTAATTAAGTTAAGGATCTTGACGTGAGATCATCCTGGATTTATCCAAGTGGGCCCTAAATCCAGTGACAAGTGTCCATGTAAGAGAAAGGCAGAGGGACATTTGAGACAGACAGGAGAGGAGAAGACAGACACAGAAAAGAGACAATATGAAGACAGAGGTTGAGATTTGGAGTGATGTGGCCACAAGCCAAGGAAGCCAAGGAATGTTGACAGCTACCAGAAGGTGGATGTCTAGAAAGGATTCTCCCCTAGAGTCTTTAGAGGAAAATAGAGGGAAATTAGCACTGCTGACATCTTAATTTCAGACTTCTGACCTCCAGAACTGTGGTGGAATACATTTCTGTTTTTGTTTTTTTTTCATTTTCTCTTTTAGAACCAAAAGATAGAAGCAAGAGATTTCTATTTTCTTAAGTCATCCAGTTGGTGGCAATTTGTCACAGCAGCTCTAAGAAACTGATACACTTGCCCATAAAACTCTTTTTATGGAACAACTACTGCATATACCCAAATATGAGGCAAGATTTTTTTCTTCCAAATTATCTCTCAGAAAAGATGGAGTATCCTTATATTCAAGGGTTTCCAATATCTCATGTTTCAGGACATTTTCTTAATGACTTACTTTTGAAAAACTAAGGTACGATGTGGGGAAACCTTGCTCCTGAAACCACTTCAATCAATGCTAGTTTTAGTTGCTGATAAAAGTTATCTGATGGAATTGGTTAAAAAAAGGGAGGGGGAATAAACTTAACACAAAATTAGAAATTGTTCTTGAGAATATGAGGCAGATGCTGTAGACTAGGTTGCTGACCATCTTTCTTTGAATCTGTCTTCTTATACTGAAGAAGATGGAAAGCTAAAAAGAGTGTTTTCTAGACTCTCTGGCAGTGAGGATTTTGGATGTACTTTAGGTTCCAGTACTCAGATGCGCTTGCATGAGTCTCGCCTTTGGAAGGAGGCATCCATTTTTGCTTGTGAATGGGAGCAGAGAGGATGTGCAGCAGCAGCAGCAGCAGCTTAACTTCACTGGCAGCTTCCTGATTGAAACAGAGGGGGCACCATTTTACATGGGGCAGCCATAGAGGCAGAGCCAGGTTTGGCATGTGGTTTCTTGTTCTCTCTGGCCAGTCCTCTGGTGTGATTTTGGAATTATTACTGGAAGCCCAGTCTAGAATCTGTTTCTTGCCAAACTTTCCCCTCAACCAACAGTTCAGTGATTCTGGAAGTTATGTGATACCCTGTTGTAAATCTCTTGCTTAAACTAGCCAGAAGCTAAACCTTTGTTCTCTGCAGCTAGACCCTTACTGATTGATGCAGGGTATGACCTCCCAATGCAAGTATTGGGTGCTGGTGTAAATCAGCAATGATTAAAAAGCAATACAGTTAAGTGAGTATATTGAAGAGATCACGAATCTAAACCTATAAGACGAATTTTTAAAATTCTGAATTTATGTAATTATGGCTTGGGGTTCAATGTTCAGTGATAGCCTCATAGATGAATTCAAAACATACTGTAAAAATAAAAGGTACTGCATTAGATGCCTTAAGAAATACCTCTAAGTTATTGAAAGACTTAGATCAGAATTTAAATAAAATTGCTTCATACAATGTGAGACTGGAGCAAAAAAGCATTATTTCAAAATCAATGTATTATTTCATATATGTGATTTACACTTTTATGTGTAACTAAATGAATGAATCTAATCCTATACACCAACATTTGATTCTCTTTTCTATATCTTAAATATTTATCTTTTGAAGTTGGCTAAAAAAATCTCTAAAACCCCAACATTGTATTTGTTTTTTTTTTTTTTTTGAGACAGAGTCTCACTCTGTTGCCCGGGCTAGAGTGAGTGCTGTGGCGTCAGCCTAGCTCACAGCAACCTCAAACTCCTGGGCTCAAGCGATCCTTCTGCCTCAGCCTCCCGAGTAGCTGGGACTACAGACATGTGCCACCATGCCCGGCTGATTTTTTTTCTATATATTTTTAGTTGTCCAATTAATTTCTTTCTATTTATAGTAGAGACGAGGTCTCACTCTTGCTCAGGCTGGTTTTGAACTCCTGACTTTGAGCGATCCGCCCGCTTCGGCCTCTCAGAGTCCTAGGATTACAGGCGTGAGCCACCGCGCCCGGCCCCAACATTGTATTTTGAGAAATTTTTCCCTTGCAAAACGTGGTATCTCTCTGTACATTCAGGGTTGGCTGATGTTCAAGTTACATGGCATTAATATGGCCTGAAACTGATGTGCAAGGGACATCCAGTGAAAAATACTGGCTACTGGATGAAGGCTGAGCATAATACATGGCAATTTGATGTTCAATAAACTACTTAAATGACAAATAAAATGGAGTAAGTGTGTGAATGTTGCTGTTGCCACAGTGCTTCTATTTTCTTGTCCCCGACTGTTGCAGTGTTTCTGTCTTTCCTCCTATTGGTACTAACACAGATGAGGAAGACGTGGTCTCCGTCTCAGAGAGCTTGCAGGGTCTGGTAAGGGGATCGATGTGCAGATCCAATTCACAGCAGTGGAATGTGGTAAGAGCTGAGTGTCACAATGGCCATACCAGTGAGCCAGGAGACATTTCTACTTAGGCAGAGACCAACTTGAGAAAGGAGGTGGCATTTTGATTGAGCCTGCTTATAATTCTATTATCTATAAATGTTACTAGATCATCAGAGTCATCCTTCAGACAGAGATGAACTGTTCCTTCCTTGACTTCATAGATACCAGATGTCTGGAATTCTGAATTAACCCCCTCCAAGTCCCTCAGCTAGAATTTTCCAGCACGTCGATTTTCACCTACAGCGTGAGAGAAGTGTCAGGTTTAGCAACCTTGGCACACAGATGAGCTCTCGCATGTACAGAGCAGGGAGACTGCTCCCGCGCCCATGCTTCCCGGAAGACTGTAACAGGTGGGCTCGGCGGCGGCTGGTCGGGTGGCCTGGGTGTCGGTCCGGCGCAGTTTCCCCGCGGCCCGCTGGGTCGCACTGTGGCCTTATGAATGCGCGCCCGGACGGGGCAGGAGCCTCCCGCGGCCGCCACCGATCACGAGCTCTTCCAAACCGCAGCAAAGTTTGCACACAGGACAGCACAGCCCGGCGGCTGGATCTCGCTCGCCTGCGGGGATAACCGTGCCACCCTCGCGGAGGGGCGCGAGTTCCGGGGTCCCAGGCCGCCGCCGGTCTGCGGGCGTCAGGCGCCTCGGCTCGCGGTGGCCCTCTCGGAGGGAACAGACGAGTGGTCCACAGGAGAGAGGGCCAGACAGGAGTGCCGTCGCGGTCAGGAAAACGGGTGGTCCTCGCGCCGGGCCGCACTTGCTCTGACTGGTCATATGCTGGTGGAAAGCGCCACTGCAATGCCTTCGCTGTATTGCTTTTATTTTCTTTATATTTGCACAAAAGTTTTTATTTTATTAAACTTTTTTCCGCCCCCGCCTTCCTTTTCCCTCTAGCATTTGACTTTCCATCGGTGCTCCTTGCTTGGGTGGGATGTGGAATCTCCTTCCTTGTGATACCACAGCTGGAAGTACCAGGGATCCAGCTTCCCCAGCCCCCATGCTCAAACGTTCATTTAATATTTACTTTTTTAAAAAAATAGTTTTTAAAATGGAAAAATTATAAGTGCACATGGTAGAAAATTGAAACAGTACAGAAGTCACTTCCCCTTTTAGACAAGCAGGCACTACTAATACTTTCTTTTGATTCCTTGCAGAGCACAAGCTCATAGCTATCTCCTTTTAAATGATCCCCCAACTCCAAATTTGGTCGTCTGTGCGGCCTCAAACCCCCTTATCGTATACCTCGGAGATGGCCTCACGTCAACACGTGGGGATCCATGGCATTCTTTTAGATGGTTGCCTAGTGTTCTATTAATATTTTACCAGCAGCCCATAATTATTCAATCGGTCCCGATTGAAGGATATTGAGGTTGTTTCTCGCCTTTTGCTGTTACAAATAATTCTATAGTGAACATCTATGTGTATGTGTCTTTGAGTATGTGTGAACTGTGTCTATAGAATAAGTTCCTGGAAGTGGAACTGTCCCCTTGAAGAATATTTGCACTTTTCATTTGACCATTCATACTCTCATCAATGACTGCTACCTATCCCCTACCTTAATACTAGATTTATTCCGCTTTTAAGATATTTGCCAAAGTGATAGGTTAAAATGTGGGATCTTGATGTTTTAATTTGCATCTTTTAAATTGTAAGAGTTATTTTTTCATATAAAAAAAGCTATTTGAATTTTATGAGCAGATGGTTCACTTCCTTTGCCTATTTCTATTGGATTGTTGATCTTTTTCTTGTACACTGCAAATGACTTTTATGTATTAAAGAAATCAAGCCTTTGGCTATCATATCTATTTCATCTTTGCTTCATTTATGGTATTTACCATTCATAAAATTTAGTATTTATGGAGTCAAGTTTATCAGTCTTTTACTTTATAGCTGCTGAGTTTTCTGTTTTGTTTAGAAAGACCTTCCTGAGCCAAATATTGCATCTAAATGCTCCTGGGTTTTAGTATAGCCGTCTCTCCAAAGAGACCCAGGAAACATGAAGAACTTACTGTATGCTAGAACAGGTGGAGGGAATATTATTTTTTCTGTGAGAACAATCTATGATTTGATGTTAAACAAATGGTTTGTCTTTAAAAAATAACATATATATTTGTTGTAGCAAATTTGGAAATGTATAATGATATAAAGAAGAAAGTAAAAGTCATTTACAATTCTACCACGCAGAGATAACTAATGATATGTATGTTATATACATATATTTATAACCTATTTTAAAAAATATAACAATATACTATAAGAATTTTTCAGGATATTAAAGTTTTTAAATTATATGAATAACATAATGTGTCTAACCAATCCTAGTTGTAGGATGTTTAGGAAGTTTCTAATTTTTCATTGTCACGAGTGAGTAGTGATGATATGCATTTCTCTCTTTTTCTTGTCTTCTAATTTAGCCAGTTCTGGAAATGTATAATACCCTCTTAAGGCGGGAGAAGCAGCTTGATTCCTGCTGGATTTAGCTCCAAGATGGAGCCTGTCTGTCCCTAACTATCCTTTGCACGTGATCTGTTAATTCTGATTATAATGTGCCAGGACCCCGTAGTTTGTGTGCTTTCCTTTAATATCTTTTTGAAAGAATTCATACTTTTTGTACATAAAAGAGCAAGTCAACAATCTATTTCTTTACAGTTTTCACATTCCAGTGCTTACCTCTGTCCCACCTTTTTTAGTGTGTAAATCTCTTAGGTTCAGAGTGGGAAACTGTAAGCTGTATTGTTTGTGTATTTAGAAAGGACCTCTGAGGCCACCTAGGCCACTCTGTCATGTACAGGAGAGGAAGGTAAAGCTCAGAGGTCTTATATGCCCCACCCAGACTCATGTCTCAGCGGCACAGGTGGCATGGGGTTCATATTGAATTTTTTTTGTGACCCATTATCTGAATTGCACATTTTTTCTTTAATGTCAGCTTTTAAGGTGAATTGGCCTTTACTAGCTGCGATTACAGATTTTCTGAATAGGAACACACTTCTACAGAAAGCTGGCGATGCCAAGTGCCTGGCTGCGAAGGAAATCTCACCTCTACATACAAAGTTCTTATCTTCCCTTTCTAGTTCTACCATTTGCACTGAAAAGTTTCCTTTAAGAATTTCATTTCTTGCCTACCATTCTGCTACAAGGAGTTTATCCAATTTTATACTGGATTTTTGCTTCAGATACTCATCAGGCTTTTATTCTAGTTCTTGTTGAAAAAATAGAACTTTTTGTGAACTCTCTTTTTTTGAACTCTTTAAAATTTTATTTTTTAAATAAATTTTATTGTGTATACTTGAGGTTTACAACATGATGTTATGGGATACCTATAGATAGTAAAATGGCTACGATAGTGAGGCAAATTAACATACCTATCATCTCACATAGTTACTTTTTTTGTGACAAGAGCAGCTAAAATTTCCTTATTTAGCAAAAAGTCCCTAACACAATACAATTTTATAAACTATAGTCCTTATGTTGTATATTAGCTCTCTAGACTTGTTCATCCTACATGTCTGCTAATTTGTGTCATTTGACACAATATGTCTCCCCATTTCTCTCCCAACTCATTGTAACCACTGTTTTATTATCTTTGTATAGTTGACCTTTTATTCTTTTAAAAAAGATTCCACATGTAAATGAGATCATGCAATATTTTTCTTTCTGTGTCTGGCTTATTTCACTTAGCATAATGTCCTCCAGGTCCATGCATATTGTGGCAAATACAGGATCTCCTTTTTAAAGGCTGAATAATATTCCATTACACACACATGCACACACACGCACACACACACACACACAGCCCACACCACATTTTCTTTATCCATTCATCATTTGACAGACACTGAAGCTGTTTCCATATCTTAGCTGTTGTGAATGATGCTGCAGTGAACAAGGAGTGCAGATATCTTTATGGGTTGGTAATTTCATCTCTTTGGGGGATATATCCAGAAGAGGGATTACTGGGTTATATGGTAATTCTATTTTTAATTTCTTTAGGAACCAAACTGGCTGTACCAATCTGTATTCCTACCATCAATGTACTAGGGTTACCTTTTCTCCATACCCTCACCAATATTTTTTATTCTGATAATGGCTTTTCTAACAGGAGTGAGGTGATACCTCATAATGGTTTTAATTTGCATTTCCCTGATGATTAGTGATGTTGGGCACCTTTTCCTGTATCTATTGGCCATTTTTATGTCTTCTTTGGAGAAATGTCTGTTCAAGCCCTTCATCCCTTTTTTTTTCTTCAATATCCCAAGTCATCAAGCAACCTTTGCCCGTTTTTAAATAGAGTTGTTTGTGTTTCTGCTATTGAGTTGTAAGACTGAACTTTCTTTATAGGGGCTTTCATTTACACTGTTGAATGACTATTAAATAATGCGTTAGAAAAACAATATGAGAGCTTTGGAGCCTTTTATCTAATTGACTTGAAGATAAGTATAGTCAAAAACACCTGGATTCTGTCTGTAGACACACAGTTGCTGAAAATCTTTTTGGGCAAGAAATCAGCAAGGTTAGTCTGATAAAGCTCAGCTGGTTGGGAATTTGGGAAATTTGAAGTTGGTTTGTTTTGGTCCTTGCTGTCCTTGTACTAAGACATAATCATCAAAATAAATCCATCTCCCTTTTCCTTTCCCAGCTAGATTTTGTAGATAACTCTTGACTTTGCTTTGACATAGATTAAAGTACTTTTTTTTTTTAGAACAGGTCTAGGAAATTATTTTTACTCTTGACTTGGCTTCAGATGAATTGTATGACTTTGGGGAAAATTCCATATAGCAAGTTACTTGTGCCTCCTTTTCCTGAAGAATAAATCGGATATCCTACTTTTCAATGATATTCAGAATATTAGAATATATACTTTAATTTTGGTCTTAAATGTGGCTGATGTTCACAATCATGGAATGGGTTATTAAACTTCCAGTGAGAAAATGGTGATATTAATTAGGACCCTTTTGGCTGCAAGGGAAAGAAAACCAACAAAATCCAGCTTAAGCCATAAGGGGGAATTTATTGATTTATATAGATAAAAAATCCAAGTAGGTGATTATGGCTTCAAACATGGCTGAGTCCAGGAATTCAGGTTATGTTATCAGCTCTGTTCCTTGCCCTCCATTTTTTGACTCTGTTGACCTCTGCCTGGCTTTATTCAAGCCTTCATGGTCTATACAGCTCAAGATCCTCGAGGAAGAAAGATAACATTTCTCTTTCAGTGCCCATATATTAAATCTTAGGGAAGATTCAGATTGGTCAAGCTTAGGACACTTGCCTATCCCTGAGCTAATAACTGTGGCTAGGAGAATGGGGTACCCTAATGGGCCAGCCACGGTGTGGGCCCATTTCTTTGGCAGGGGGAGCATTGAGGCACCATGATAGACAGCCCCTCCAGGATCCCATGGAATTAGATGAGGGTGGTTCTATTGTTTCCAGACAAAGGCATGCTGGATGGGCCAAACCAACAGACATGCACTACAAAGGATTTTGGATGAAGTGTCAGGGTGTTAGCTATGTATTTGTCCAGTGTTTACACATGTTTATGTCTCTCTCCAAAATTCAAACTTGTACATATGCTCACCTTTATTTTTTTCCACCTAAAGCTTAATTAAGCTCCATTGAACAGAATAAGCCTGGCAAAGATGCACTATTAATATAGAAATGTGTATTAGGCTAGAGAAGTAAATGTAAGAAGATGATTTTTATTTTTAGCTTCAGTTAGCATAGAGACATTATATTTATAATAGGTTTCCTTGGCCTCATTCATCATATAATTTAGAAAGGGTTTTAACTTTTGGAAAATTATACAAGCAGCGGAAAAGGGCATCAAGTAAAAATGAAACTCCCTTTATCCTTCCCATCCCCAGAAATAGAATAGTTTCTTCTATATCATTCCAGAAACTTCCCATATATTTGCAAGAATACATGTGTGCTTTATATAAACAGGTGGGCTCATTCTCCATGTCTGCTCTGCCCTTGCTTTTTTGCACCTGGTGCCATACTATGGAGGTCTTTCCTGGTCAGCACAGGCAGAGTCCCTTCCTCCTTTTCAATGACTGCACGATGTTCTATAGTGCGGATGTGACCAAATGTATGTAACCCATCCCTCATCAGAGAATGTTAAGGCACTTTACAAAGCTTTACTCCTTTTGCTTCTCTCCTCTCTGCAGCACAGCTGGCATGGCTGGAGGACCAGTGGCTCCGAGTTGGGCCAGACACTGCCATCGATGGTAGATGCAGCAGAGATGCAGCCAAGCCGTTAGGGATTTCCCAGAGGGAGCACAGTTTCCCCAGAGTTGAGGTGGAGCCAGAATCTGGTCCTGTTACCACCCCCCACTGCCCTCCCTGTGGTTAACCAAGAGGGTGGCTCATTGTTGAGCGGTTTGGCAAGTGTCTGAGAAAATCGCAAGGTGTAATGACCTCCTGTCTAGCTTGTAGCCACACACCAAGGATTATACTAATCCCACAGAATGGCAGTGGTGGCCTCAGTCCTCCAGCTCTCTGGTGGCCTTCTGTTTGCAAACATCAGCCCAGATTTCTGGGCTATGATCCTATGACAGGGAACTAATTTACATTTAGTTTGGAAGTGCTCATCTCAGATGTAATTCTCCCAGGCGTCTGTTTCTTGTCGCTACTCGCCAGGACTGCCTGAAAAGGCTGGGTTGGAGGGACAGTGGCTGGGAGAGGCTGAGAGGGCAGCCCTAGGACAAGTGAGCAAAGGAGCCGTCTTCAGCTCTTCCTCCTCTACAGCTTCTGCCTCCCAGCGGTCCTTCCCCACGCCTTTCCCTGCCTCACTCCCTTCAGCTCCCACACCAGGAAAAAGGCTTCCTTTTATTTAAAATTGTGTCAGCTCCTGGAGTCTCCTAGTCAGATGTCAGCTGGAGTTGAGATGTCCTAGGTACAAAGACCTGAAGGTGTCTCATTTCTCTAGGTTGTCTTCAGATCCCTCTCTCTGCCTTCCACTGCTCTCCCCTATGGTTTGCCCGTTGAAATTCTTGTCCTTATAAACACAGCTGTGGTGCCATCATGACCATGTCTCTGGTCATTGCAGCGGGAAGGGGGTTCCCTCCTCTCTGCTGTACACACTAAGGGCACATTGTGTCCCTCATTGGACCCTGGACTTTCTTGGAGGCACTGGGGTAGGTAAGCTTTGCCTCTTCCACGCCAGACTATCCTACTTCCCCTAGGCAGGGCTCAGAGGCTCTGTGTTCTTGGCCCATAGCAAATATTCAGTATGTTTGTTTGAAACAATGAATCCATCTGGTTCAAGATCTGCTGTTCAGAAGTTGGACTTAATTTCACAACTGAATCACTAACATCTTTTTAGGGTCACTTGTTTATTCCTTTTGCTGGTGTTTGACTTCTGAGGATGATTTAGCATATAAAAAATAGATATTTATCTTTTAAAATGGAGCTGGGCACGGGGACACACGCCTGTAGTCTCATGTACTTGGGAGACTGAGGTAGGAGGATGGCGTGAGCCCAGGAGTCTGAGTCCAGTCTGGGCAACGTAGTGAGACCTCCTGTCTTTAGAAAAAGGAAACTTCCCCCACCCCTGCCCCTTTAATCCCCTAGTAGATCTTAAAACTAACAGATCCTAGGGGATGTAACAGCAGGCACAGGTTGTGTGTAAGTCTAAAATGTAAATTATTATAGAGGAAAAAGAAAAACATCAATGTAAAAAGACCCCAGGAAATAGCATCTTGATGTGCAAGAGGGTGGGCACAATCCCTATCTTACCATGATGTATTTTTGGACCCTGGAAACCCTCCTGAGCTTCTCTCCAAAAGAAGGAAGAACCTGCAATTACAAGTACAATGGCTCTATTTTGCGTCCCTAGGGTGACAGGAGCACAGAGGACTTGGGGAGGCTGAGGTGGCAGCAGGCACACAATGCACGTGCGTGTTGGTTCGCGTACAGGAATGTGCTCTATAAAAACGGTTCTGCTTGTTATATTTCTTGACACGGATGCAAATGGCAGCCCTTGAGGCCATTGTTAAAGTAGACATTTGCTCCCTGGGTTCTCTGTCTGGAACATCGCCTCCCTCTGCCCCCTGGATGATGCCCGAAACATGCCACAAAAGCTGTCTTTGGCTTTTTATTGTCTTCTGAAGATGTTCCAACCTCTTTATGTGGGTTTTCAAGACTCCACGAGTCCAACTCTGGCTCTGATACATGATTAGGAGGGTACGTCTAGAAGCTATAGGAAAATCTGTTTTCTATTCTCAAGTGGAAAGGATCGGGATTTCTCATGTTCTCACAGACCTCTTGCAAAATTTCTGTGATTTCAATTTTGTTTATGACAGCTTTCCCCTTAGGGAAGTTCTACTTGACTTTCCCATCTTCATTTTCTTTATGAAACTCATCATGTGGTTTAGGAATCTTCCCCCTTTATTCTTTTCAGACTTTATAGGTAATTCAACATTTTTTTTCCTCCAGAAAAAATAAAAAGTATGCTCATTAAAGAAAATTAGGAAAACACAAAGAAGTTTAATGAAACAGAAGTAGTTATAATTTTTAGAAACTTTAAAAGTATTTTGGGGTATTTAGTTCTGAATATTGTTTGTTTATTATTATTATTTTCACATTGGTTTGTGTAGGGGCCAAGGCCCTTGCCCCCCTGAAAGTTCATTGAAATATCACTGACATGAACAGATTGCTTAATAGGAGGAAAAGCCTACAAATTTATTTTACATGTATACATAGGAGACTTTAGAAGAGACTAATAGGAGACTTTTCCCCAAATACAGGGAAAATTTTATCCATTTTTATGCTTAAGTTGAACAGAGTATGGATAGCTGTGTAGAAATATGATAGGATAAAAAGGGATGATCTAATGCTAATAGACTGAATGGGGAAACCCAGCAAGGCCTGTCTTTCTAGATTCTTCTTGGCCTCTCTGAGCATGTATTCCTTTCTTCTAGGTATAGGGCATTCACTGGAATGAGGGACTTAAGACCTACAGTCAAACTAGGAAGGTGAGATAATTTCTTTATGGCCAGTTTTTACACAGAATATTTTTTAGTTTTGTGTCTGGCTTTCAAAAAAAGGAGTTCTGGTTTCTATGACCCATCTTGGGGAAGAGGGATTCTAGTTTTTATAGTTAGCCTCAGGGGAGAATGACACTGAGAGACGGGAGGGCAGGAAAAGGGCAGAGAAAAACTTTTGCTTCCAAGAGCTTCATTTTGGGGTTCTTGTTTTCTGAGCCTCGAATTTTGTATCTTGCTTTTTTTCTTTCCCAATTCAGCTGGACATTGAGGACATTTTCTACATAAATAAGATTCTTTATTAACAACTTCAGATGTTGCACAGTGTTCACTCTTCGAGAAGTTGCATAGATTACATTAAATTCTCCCCTTTTACTAGACATTTAGATAGTTTTCATGCTGGCAACTAAATCTTTGTCAACTTTTTCTATTTTCTTAGGATACAGTCTCAAAATTGAAATTACTAGTTAAGAGAGTATAGTCAGTCTTTTTATATTATGTAAAATATCCATAACATAAAATTTACCATTTTAACCATTTTGAGTATACTGTTCAGTGGCATTAATTATATTCACATTATTGAACAATTATCATTATCCATCCCCATAAATTTTTTGTCTTCCCAAACTGAAACTCTGTACTGATTAAATAATAGCTCCCCATCCCCTTCCCCAGTCCCAGACCCTGGCAACCACCATTCTATTAAATACTTTTTGTCTCTATGAATTTGACTACATCATACAAGTGGAATCATATGATATTTGTCCTTTTGTGTCTGGCTTAATTCACTTAGCACAGTGTCTTTAAGGCTTAACCATATTATAGCATATGTCAGAATTTCACTCCTTTTAAGGACAAATAATATTCCCTTGTATGTATATATTATTGATAGACACTTGGGTTGTTCTCACCTTTTGGCTACTGTGAATAATGCTGCTACAAACATTAGGCATGCAAATATCTGAATCCTTACTTTCAATTCTTTTGAGTATATACCCAGAAGTGGAATTGCTGGATCACGTGGTAATTTTATATTTAATTTATCAATGATCCTCCTCTCTGTCTTTCACAGTGGCTGCACCATTTCCCATTCTCACAGCAATGTATGAGAGTTGCAGTTTCTCCACATCCTCACCAATACTTATTATTTTCTGTGTTTTTAAAAAATTTTTTGATAATAGCCATTCTTATAGGTGTAAAGTTATATCTCATTGTGGTTTTGATTTGCATTTCCCTAATGATTAGTGAGGTTGAGCATCTTTTCATGTGCTTATTGACAACTGTGTATTTTTTTTGAGAAATGTTAATTCAAGCCCTTTGCCCATTTTTGAATTGGTTTTGTTGTTGTTGTCTTGTAGTTCTTTATATGTTCTGGATATTAACCCCTTACCAGTTATACAATTTGCAAATATTTTCTCCACTTCACACCTTGTTTTTTCAGCTGTTCATAATGTCCTTTAATGCACAAGAGATTTAATTTTGATAAGGTCCAATTTATCTATTTTTTTTCTTGTGTTGTCTGTGCTTTTTGTGTTGCATCTAAGGGGTTGTCAAATCTAATGTCATGATTAGATTTGTTCTTTTCTAGAGTTTTATAGTTTTAGCTCTTATATTTAGGTCTTTAATCCATTTTTAGTTAATGTTTGTATATGGTATAAGGTAAGAGTCCAACTTCATTGTTTTGGATGTGGATATTCAGTTTTCCTTGCACTACCTTTTGAAAAGGCTGTTTGTTTTAAATAGTCTTGTCACCCTTATCAAAAATTATTTGCCCATATGTGCAAGGGTTTATTTTGGGAGATCTGATGCTTTTCCATTGGTCTTTATGACTGTCTTCATGCCAAAACCACACTGTTTTGATTACTGTAGCTTTGTAGTATGTTTTGAATTCAGGAAGTTTGAGTTCTGTAATTTTGTTCTTTTTCAAGATTGTTTTAGCTATTCAGGATCTCTTGAGTTTTATATGCATTTTAGGATTTTTTTTTCCTCCTTCATTTTTAAAGG
Organism: Lepilemur ruficaudatus; assembly: GCA_963574885.1. Taxonomy (NCBI): domain Eukaryota; kingdom Metazoa; phylum Chordata; class Mammalia; order Primates; family Lepilemuridae; genus Lepilemur; species Lepilemur ruficaudatus. Next base: position 19,431 of record CAUYRT010009820.1, on the reverse strand, counting down.
ATAGTTTTGGTAGATATGGAGTTCTTGGTTGATAGTCTTTTTCTTTCATCACTTTAAATATGTCATGATTTCTGATAAGAAATCAACTGTAAATCTTATGGTAGGTCCCTTGTATATGATGTGTTGCTTTTTCTTGCTGCTTTCAAGATTCTTTGTCTTTTGAAAATTTGGTTATGATGTGTCTAGGGGCAGATTTTTTTTAGTTTATTCTACTTGAATTTTGTGGATCTTCTTGCATGTGTAGATTAATGTTTTTTCATAAAATTTAGAAGTTTTAGCTATTATTTTCTCAAATATTTTTTCCATCTCTGTCTCTCCTTTCCTTCTGAGACTTCCAATATATGCATATTGGTACACTTCATGGTGCTCCACAAGTCCCTAAGTTTCTGTTCATTTTCTTTTATCCTTTTTTACTTTCTGTTCCACAAAGTGTGTAATTGCAATTGACTTATCTTCAAGTTCACTGATTGTTTCTTCTACCTGACCAGATCTGATGTTAAGCCCCTCTAATGAATTTCTTATTTTAGTTATTGTACTTTTCAATTCTAGAATTTCTATTTGGTTCTTTTTTTTATAATTTTTATTTCTTTATTGATATCTAGTTGATGAGACATAATTTTTCTACTTTTCTTGAGTTCTTTTCCTTTAGTTCTTTGACTATATTTAAAATAGTTGATGTAAAGTCTTCATCTAGTAAGTTCAATGTCTCAGCTTCCTAAGGGACTATTTTTACTGACTGATATTTGCCTGTGTATGGGCCATACTTTCTTGTTTCTTTGCATGTCTCATAATTTTTTGTTGAAAACTGGAAATTTTAAATAATATAACGTGGCAACTGTGGGAATCAGATTCTCCCCCCTTCCCTGGGTTTGCTATTGCTGTTTGTTTAGTCACTTTTTTGAATTAATTCTGTAAAGCCTGTGTGGGTGGCTACTGAAGTCTCTTCTTAGTTAGCTTAGTGGTCAGCTAATATTTGAACAGAAATTTTCGTAAATGGTTGGAACCAATAAGCCTCCCAAACTTTGTTGATAGGTTCTGTGTGTGTGTTGGCATATGCCTTCAATGTTCAGGGAAGTTTTCTTTTTCCAGGGAGATATTTTACATCCATGTCTCAGCCTTCACCTCCTGCTTAGGCAGAACCTCAAGGTCAGCCAGAGGTAAGAATTTAGGAATCTTTTGGGTCTTTCCTGGGCATTTACATAGCACTGAGTATGTGCAGAGCCCTGTGGATACATTTGACCTTATAGATTCCCAAGAATCTATGGAGATTTTCAAGGTCACCTATGGACATCTCATTCCCCAGTTTTTCTTTTAATTTTGTTTGGTCCACTTGTTGTTTTGTTGTTTGTCCCAACTGTTGTCTGCCTCAGACAGCTGTGATCTTTAACAATTGCCACTGGTGGTTTTTGATGAATGTGTTCCAGGAAAAAGGCTATTTGCAATAGGTGAGGTTTGAAGCTTGTCAAAAAAAGAGAAAAATTATGAGTGGATTTTTCCAGAGAACTGCCAGATAGGTAAAATAATGACAGTTATTTGTGAATTAGGATTTGGAGGAGCTCCAACCTTGTTCTGTGCCCTTAAGAGACTGCCAGGCTGTTGGGTTTTACTATTATTGTGAGGTTATTGGTTTTCAAGCCTACCATAGGTATGGGGATAGAAGAATGGGACTAAAGCAAGTTAAAATGTCACAAAGCTCACTGTTGTTACTGAGGTTCAGCCATTTTCTTAACAGACACTCTCCAGATTGTTGTAAGCCTTTGGTTAATTACCAGCGTTCTGAAAAAGTGGTTTTGACAATTTTTGCTAGTGTTGTCATTGCTTTTATGGAGGGGAGAATTTTCAGAAGTACTCGCTCTGATATTTTTGCTGATGTCCTCCCCTCCATTGTTTCTTGAATCTGGTTTGTCAACAGGAAATAAGGTGTTAATTTGATTCATGTTAATTTTAGGTTTTTAGGTATTATGAAATTTTACCATAATATGTCCAGGTTGGCCCTTTCATTCCAAGGACATGCATACTTCCTCAGCTATGGGAAATTTTCTTTTATCATTTCTTTGATGGGTTCCTCTCTTCGATTCTCTTCCTTCTGGATGTATCCTCCATGTTTCTGTTATACTTTTAATCTCTGTATCCTGTTATTCTTTCTGGGAGAATTGCTCTACTCCATCTCTCTTCTTTTTGAGTGTCTCTTATGCTGTGTCTATCTGTTATTCAGGTCGTCTGCTGGGTTTTAATGGCTTTTGTTTTTGAGGGTTAGCTTTTCTCTTAGTTGTAATTGGTATCTCTCTCTGCCATAGTAAGGGTTGTCTTCAAGTGTGATTGTGTGTTCTTTTCTGATTTGAGAGGCACAGGTGATGTGTCTGAGAGTGTGCTAATCTCTGATGGTAGGGTGGGAGCAGGATGTGGGGCTGGGCAGGTGAGTCAGTAGAGTCTTCTGGCCAAGACGCTCCCCTCCTCCTGGGTGAGGCCAAGTACCAGAAGCACTGCCTTGCTTGTCTGGCTCCAACGCTGGGTGTGTATGCCTCTGGGTCTTGTTGCTCCCACTGCTTGGCATGCGTGCATGTGTGTATGTTTGTGTGTGCGTGTATGGGACCAACTGCCTGGTGCTCCTACTGTGATGTCCTTCTAGCTCTGATGGTGGCCCAGAAGGCCTTGGTCTGCACAGGCTCCCAATATCTTCTTCATCTAATTTAGGGAGTCATCCCCATCATATGCAACTGTCTTCTCCTGTACATATTTTGGGTCCGTTAATCTGATTCTATCTGTTTTATGTCTTTTAGGAATGGCTCATTATTTCTGGCCAGAGGGTGCCTTTCTTTGTTTACCTTCACTGTTTCCAGCTTACTTATTTAAAACCATTTTCTGTCATGCCTATGATTTGGAGTGGGTGAGGGTAGGCTGCAGCGTGTGTTCAGTCAGCCTTTTTCATTCAGTCTTCTCAGGTGATTTCTTTCAAGGTCATTTGAAGTTTTCTTGTGGACTAAGACCTCAGAAAAACTACCAATTGACAATCAGAGGGGAAAATAACATTTGCCCCCAATATCTTCATGAATGTTGGGAATTTCAATTGAATGTAGAGAAAGTATGGCTTTGGGCCACTGATTTGACTGAAATCCAAACTTTCCTTATCCGTAGTTACATAGGCTACTTTCCCGTGGAAGCTTCTCTCTTGGCTGCCGATAACCTTGTTGCCACAGAACTTCAGTGGCCTAACCTGAGACAGCACCTCTTTGGCCGGGGGGTATTGTCTTAAAGTTTTGCAATTTTAGGGAGTGTTCTGGGTGTAGTCACGTTCCAACTGCACCCCGTAACATTTCCCATGAACTGGCTGTGTGGACGGCTGCTGCTGTCTGCGGTTCTCTGCTCTGGCCAGGAAGACAGAAGAACTGCTTGTGTTGGGAAAGCACTGACTCGCCCAGCAGCCTCTGGCTGTGGTTTACTCACACGGGTTTCTAGACCTCTGGGGCTGGCATTTCTGTGAATTCTTTCAAGTTCATTCCTGTTTCCCGGGCTCACCCCTTTACAAGTGCTTGCTTGCCCTGCATGCCTAAAATGACAGAAAGGACAACTCCACATGATAACTTGTCAGTGATTGTTTGTTTTATGATTTTCCTGCACTAGTGCAGTTATCATATCCATGTTTGTACAGAATACTCATAAAGATACTTTGTATTTCTTTGGTGCTTCTCCCCTGAGGAACTTTTGAATATCTAAAGACAGTAGTTTTGTAATCCTCATAATATTCCAGGCGGAGGTAAATGTTCTTTTGCTAGCTTTTTAATTTTTTAAACTTAAAAATATTTTATAATTTTTTTAGTTACATGATTATATTTTCTTTTCTTTTTTTGTTGTTCTTTTTTATATTTTTAAAATTCAAAATATTATGGGAGTACAAATGTTTTTTGTTACATGGATTGCTTTTGTAATGCTTGAGTCAGGGCTGTAAGTGCGCCCATCACCTAGATAGTGTTCACTGCACCCATTAGGGGGTTTTTGGTCATCCCCTTCCCCCCACCCCGCCTTGATTTCCACTGAGTTTTACTTCCCTCTGCACATGTGTGCTCATCAGTTAGTTACAATTTAATAGTGAGTACATGTGGTGTTTGTTTTTTCACTTTTTAGATACTTCGCTTAGGATAATGGTCTCCAGTTCCATCCAAATTTGTTGCAATAGGCATTAATTCATCCTTTTTCACGGCAGAATAGCATTCTGTGGTATACATATACCACATTTTGTTAATCCACTCATGAATTGATGGGTACTTAGGTTGATTTTACATCTTTTCAATTGTGAATTGTGCTACAATAAACATCCAAGTACAGTTGTCTTTTTGATAAAATGACTTCTTTTCTTTTGGGTAAATACCCAGTAGTGGGATTGCTGGATGGAATGGTAGGTCTACTTTTGGTTCTTTGAGGAATCTCCATACTGTTTGCCATCGAGGTTGTACTAATTTGCAGTCCCACCAACAGTGTATAATTGTTCCTTTCTGCATCCATGCCAGCATCTATTGTTTTTGGACTTTTAATAAAAGCCATTCTAACTGGGGTAAGGTGATATCTCATTGTGGTTTTAGTTTGCATTTCCCTGATGATTAGTGATGTTGAGCATTTTTTCATGTTTATTGGCCATTTGTCTATCTTCTTTTGAAAAACTTCTGTTCATGTCTTTTGCCCACTTTTTAATGGAGTTGTTTGTTTTTTACTTGCTGATTTGTTTGAGTTCCTTGTATATTCTGGTTTTTAGCCCTTTATCAAATGTACAGTTTGTGAATATTCTCTCCCATTCTGTAGGTTGTCTGTTTGCTCTGTTGATTATTTTCTTAGCTGTGCAGAAGCTCTTTAATTTAATCAAGTCCCATTTATTTATTTTTGTTGTTGCTGTGATTGCCACTGGGGTCTTCTTTGTAATTTCTTTGCCTAGGCCAATATGTAGAAGAGTTGTTACTACATTTTCTTCTAGAAATCTTGTGGTTTTAGGCCTTACATTTAAGTCTTTTATCCGTCTTGAATTAATTTTTATGAGTGGTGAGAGATATGGATCCTGTTTCATTCTTCTGTATGTGTCTCTCTAATTTTCCCAGCACCATTTATTGAATAGGGCTTCTTTTCCCAAGTGTATATTCTTGTCTGCTTTGTCAAAGATCAATTCGCTTTATGTGGATGGTTTTATATCTGGGTTCTCTGTTCTGTTCCATTTGCCTATGTTTCTATTTTTGTGCCAATACTCTGCTGTTTGGTTACTATAGCATTGTAGTATAATTTGAATTCTGGTAATGTGATGCTTCTAGATTTGTTCTTTTTGCTTAAGATTGCTTTGGATATTTGGGCTCCTTTCTGGTTCCAAATGAAGAGTAGAATTATTTTTTCTAGATCTGTGAGTATGAAGTTTGTATTTTGATGAGGATTTCATTGACTCTATAAATCACTTTGGGTAGTATGGACATTTTAATAATGTTGATTCTATTGATCCATGAGCATGGCATGTAACTTTAAGGCAATGAATATGACTTTGAAGATAGCACTCTGGGCTTCTAATTTTACAACAAAACAAAAAAAACTCTGTATCCTGAGACTGTGTAGAAATGTGGCATTTCATACTTACTAGGGTGTGGATCTTTCACTTAATGCTATTTCAGTAAAGACGACCATAGGCTGTTTGTCATAAAATTTATTCTATTTTCCCCAAGACTTTTTGATATGAAACTAGAGATGTATTTCTCCATAGGAAAAAATTCTAACAGAAAATGTTCCATTTTGTGAGGCGGGGCTAAGGAGAGAGTTTAGCTCTTTTGTATCTAGATTGGTAGTTCTTAGCCATGTCTACATACTAGAATCACTTGGAAATTTTTAAAAAATATACCAGTGCTTGCAATCTACAGAGACTGGAAGCAAGCCAGTGTTGCCCCAGGCTGAGGATGAGAATGGGGCTGACTATATGCTGGCACTGGGGAGCTTTCTGGGGTAAAGGGAAGATTCCACACTGGATTGTGCTGGTCATTGCACAATCGTGTATCTTGATGAAGGAATCATTGAACTCACAATGGATGGATTTTATGGTATGCAAATTATATCTCAATAAAGTTCTTAAAAAAGATTGTCTGGGTATCACTTCAGACCAACTAAGTCAGAATCTCTGGAGGCAGGACCCTGGCATTGGTATTTTTTCAAAACTCCCTAAGTCATTTTAGTGTACAGCCAGGGGGAATAACCACTGGCCTAAAACCTTGTTTGTGTGGGTAGGACAATCCTGCCCCAAGGCCAAGAAGCTTCCAAATGCTACTTAGTAATGGGATTTGGTTTCTTTGACTATTTCTTAAAGTAATAAAGGCTCGTGAGTCTTAGATATGAAGATAGCTGATGCATCTGGACTAAAGTGCTATGTTGGAAATACAGATGAACGACTGGATGAGTTATCATTATTTTGTGGGGGAAACTCCACCCTTTGCATGCCTTTTCTATATGCCTAATGCATGCCAGGATGAGGGTAAGGCACAAAATTTAAGGGGGAGTCCAACAAAAAACTCATTAATTGAGATAAATACTATTGTAGTGCAATCAAAATTAATGAAAAAATGATGAAAAAAATCAACATATTAAACAAAGATAGGATCCTCTTAGTCTCCCCAAGGAGGCTTGGTGTCTATTTCCTCTTCCTCAGAGCCAGGGCCAGCTGGTTCTGTAAGGAGAATGCCTGTTAACTGGGCCCGGGGCAGGAGGTCTCACGCCTAGTCCTTGTTGCTGCTGCTGTCCCTGCGGGGTACACAGGTGTCCTGTTTTTTCCCTTGTTGGATGGGAAGGAAGCCGGCTTTGTGGGGATCTGTGGGTTTCTGGAATACTCTTGAGTGTACACTGAGCCCTGTCTGGAGTAGTAAAAAATAACTCCTGACTCTCTTTCTCTCCCCTGGGGGACAGGAGAGTGGCTGTGGCCTCCAGGGTCATCTGTGCTTCTGTCTGTGCTCTGTAGGCCCATGTCTCCATGTATAGACCCCCCTGCTCAATATCCACATCTGTAGCTGAAACCGAGTCTCTAATCTGATAAATTCATGGTCTCATCCAGGATGGAGCCAGGTGTTGTGGAATCTGAAGCTTATCTCATTTTGGGGGCTTTCCTTAAGAAAAAGAATACAAATGCATCAATATAAAATTAACTTTAGGGCTTTGGAAGGGTCCCCTTGCAAGTTAAGGGCGCTTAAGCTACATTAGCTTCATGGCAAAATTGTTCCCTCTCACCTTAATATTTCCTCTCTGCAATTTACCAGCTATGTCTGACCACAGACCTTAGGACTACGTCTCTAGTCTTACCCTCCAATTTCATACTCTCAAAAGCCCCCACATTTTTTTTCCCTTTGTTAGGTAGTGTAGTGCTTAGGAGAGTTAGTTCTAGCATCAAACTGGCTGATTTTGTATCCTGGCTCTGCCAAACTAGCGGTGAGACTCAGGCTAGTTAACTAGTTTTTTTGCCTCCATTTCCTGCTCTGTTCTTACCTCATAAGGCTTTGTTGGGGCAGGACTACATGAGATAATGTGTGTGGGGCTAAGCACACTGTCTGGCGGGTAGAAGGCACTCAGTACGTATCAGACAGGGCACCAGCCTGGATTGTTGGCTCTAAGCAACAGATTTATTCTGGCTACCTGAAGTAGGAAGGGAATTTATTGGAAGGATGTTAGTTCACAGAACTGACAGGAAGTTTGGAAAAGCAGCTGCTGAAAATAGGCAAGTACCCAAGGGCAATATACGTAACCTAAACATTTGTACCCCCGTAATATGCTGAAATAAAAAGAAAATAAAATTAAAAAAAAAAGAGGAAGAAGAAAACAGGCAAGTACCAAATTCCAGAATGTGGGAGAGGGAAATCCACTGTGAGCCTGTAGCCTGGCTGTCCGCTTCTGGAAAAGTCTTCACTCAGCTATCCCTGTAGCTCATTCCCCCACTGCCTTCAAGCTTTCACCAAAAGTCACGTTTTCAGTGAGGCCCCAGTTAAATGGAGTTAGAAAGCCTGCCGTTGTCAGGAGCCGCAAGTGATTTTGTTTTACGGTAGCTTGTAAATCACGTGGCTCTGCCAGCCTTGATTAATACCCCTATTGGCATATGAAGTATTTTTGCAAATAGAGTTCTCTGAAGGAACTTGCTGGCAGGAGAATGCTGTGAGTTCTGTCCATCTGTTTCGTCATAACTCACAGGGTAAAAGTCTAGACAGCCATATAACAGCCATGCACTCAGCTGGCAGCTGCTTGGAGCATCATTCAATCCCCCTCCCCGAGCTTCCCCCCTTGTGAGGAGGTTGGGCATGGAGGATAATGGATGAGGGATGAGGGGAGTGTGGCCTTTTAAGCCTGCCCTGAAAGTGAGCGTTGACCCATTTTTACAGAAAAGTATTTCTACCCCAGAACGTTCTGTAGCTCTTTGCCACGTATGGTTCCACACTAGCAAGAGGGACTCAGATTATTAAAGACAGGTTGGAACCCTGACTTATAGCCATATGCCTTTTCCACTCCTGTTTCTCTCTGTTCCCTAATTGGGAGCTTCATGAGGTTTACCTTAGTAGTGTGATATCTCAAGGGACATCTTATCGGGGTGGATTAATATAGGAGGGAGAATTATGTCTTTCACAGTATTCACTGTAGGATTGGACTCCTTAAGTTACAACCACATGTCTTCATGTAAGTCTCTTTCCAGGGGCAACACCCACCTTCCTCATTCACAGATACCAGGGGTCTATCCACTAGTTATTCCCACTCTACCTTACAGTGGCAAGGAGGGCTCAGCCACCTTCTATTTTCTCTACCAGGTATGTGGGAGAAGTTACGTGGTGATTGAGGCACTTTCCTTTAATGGGGCTCACAAAGGGGTTGGCGGACGAACCCTAGATCCACCAAGAGGGGTTTTGGTTAGAAGGAAGGTTCCATCATCAGTCTAAGTTGTTAGTCCTGAGGAGGCTGTGGACTTCCTTTCCTTCAGGCCTTGCCAAATAAAACAGCTTATTATTAGTTAGGAAATGAGTACTCTTGTCTGAAAGCTGAAAGAAGGCTTGAAGGAACTCCGTGTGGAGGCTGCTCCTCGTGTCTTTTTTTGCTTTTGCTTTTTGACTTAAGGGGACCAATGTTGAGCAAAGACTGAGGTAGCAGAAGGATCTATTTATGGTGCTTATATTGTGAAGAACAGAGTCAGGGAAAGAGCAGATTTTCTCTTCCAGAATGGCAGTTTTCAAGGCTATAAATTGTGGACTAGCCTGAATAAGGAAGTGGTCTTGTTCTGATTCATGTCTGAACTTTCTTTCCATGCTCATAAAAGGTGATGAGCCCAGGGTCAGGGCTAACAGTGACTTGTGTTTGGATGGCACAATTGTGAAATATTTTGTGCAGGCTACAGGGCATGCTTGGTGAAGCTCCCAAAGGCTCCTGACCTGCTCAACTCTATTCCTCACTCTTGCTAAACAGTCTCAGAGAAAGCACTGGAATATGCAAATGATAAACTAGAGTTAGGCAGACACTGCTGAGTAGTGGGTAGAGCCATGATCTATCTAATACTGTTTAGGGAGTTTTTTTAGTATTGCCCGAGTAAACTATTTTTCTTTATGAAACTTTGAGATTATTCTAGCCCTTATCAATCTTTCTAATGAATTTACATTATTTATTTACTATTTTAATTTGCTTTTACATCATAAAACTATATGTTTGTTGTGAAAAATTAAACCAAGGAAATAATGAACAAAAGCCTGTCCTTCCTCGTTCATTCTCTCTCCTGGCGCCATGCTATCAGGTGGTCTGTTTACCAGTGAAATGAACTGCTGCATGGGAAAGGCCTTGTCAGTGGTGTGGAAGGAGTTCAGAGTGGTTTTAAATCATCTGAGCCTGGGGTAGTCAGGTCTGGGCAGGAAGGATTTGAGTTCAGCCTTAATAGAACTTCTTTGGTCCAAAGGATGCGGACCAGGAGGGCCTTTGTGAAAGACGGAAGGCCACGAGCAAAAACGCTGCGGTGGGAAAACAGGGCGGACGCACTACCGGATGGTAGAGATAATGGAGGATGTGGCTGGAATAGTAAATTGGGCCAGGCAGAGGGTCTCAAAGGTCAACAGCTTGGTATTTAGCCCCTCCATAGGCAGTGAAAGCCAGTTAGAGGTTTCTGAATAGGGGACTGCCTCTGTGGTGCTCAGTCATTTCACACTGTGGCAGACAGTCTCCAAGGTTCCTTACCTCCCTGTACACATATGTTGCTTTTTCCCTCAAGAGGTGGAGTCTATTCCCTTTCCCTTCAAATCTGGGTTGGTCTTAGTGACGTTTTTGACTGTCACAAAAATGACATTTTGGGACTCTTACAGCTAGGTCCTAAGAAGCCTTGCAGCTTCCTGCTGGGTCCCCTTGAACACTCAGTCTTGGGCTGCTCTCTCTTGGAACCCAGCCACTATGTGAGAAGTCCAAGACATATGGAGATGACACGTGTTTACGCTCTGGGTGACAGCTCCAGCTGACAGCTCCAGCTGAGGTATCAGAGCAGAAGCAAGGACAGAAACCGGATCCCTGATTACATACTTGTCACTGAATCAAATTCAACCCTGACTTCCACTAATAGGAGCCAATAAATCAGTTTTATTGTTTTTAGCCAGTTTGAGTTTATTTTTCTGCTTCTTGCAACTAAATGCATTCTAAATGATGCAAAAGATGAACACTAGTTCCAGTTCTTGCCTCTTAACTATGCGATGGGGCAGTGTCTCCGGACCGGCTTCCTTATCACTCTATCTTTAAAAAATGCTTCATGTGGCTTATCTTCAGGTTGCCCTAAAGTATCTCATTTCTTTTGCTCCAGCTAAAAGTATTTCTATCCCTGGGACCTTGTTCCATGCATATTGAGAAGTTTCTCTCCTAGAACTGTCAATTGCCTACACATTTTAGAACCACTTCCTTTCTATTTGCTTTATGCCTTAAAGCCATCTCACCCTTCATTTCACATACAATACTTGTTATAACATTCTCAAATGTCTACCTTTTCTCAATAATGCCACTCTCACTGAAAAATAACATCCATATAGGGGAGATACGTCTTGGTTGGAAAATGCGAGTATCAAGTCCTAGGAAAGGTTTTACCCAGTTTAAGCCAACAAGTTATCTCTTAGTTTACAATCAGTGTTGACAGAGTTTGGATACAATAAATAGTTTCCCTTGGGCCTAAATACCTGTGGTTAAGCTGTTTTGAGGTTATGAACTTGCAGTCCTGGGATCTGACCCTGAATCTCTGATAACCCGCCAAGATAAGTATCCAATGAGACCTGGATACTGAGCTTCCTCCTTCACTTACTAAACTCCCTGTCTTCAGGAATTTTAAAAGAGGGGTCCAGAAATTTTCTCAATTCTGGAACATAATAATTCAAAAATATGTGGATCTTCTGAAATAAAATAAAGCTCATGTCCAAAATGGTTGGAATCACTAACCTAGAATAAATATTGTCTTGGGGCTCTAAGAAGTTCTGCAATTGCCGTCCTTTGTAGTCACACCCAGAGTGCTAGAAACCCTCATTCTCTCATTCTCATGGAATTGTGCAGGCAGCACATGGGTCAATGCCATGGTTAGGGAGCTCTAGTTTAGAGACATAAACCTCACAGATAGAGATACCAAGCCCAGACACATCTGTCCATTCCCATCCTGCCGCAGGGGTTCTTCTGAAGGCTACCCTCGTGCTGAGGAAATCAGAACTGCACCTTAGTCTTAGTTCATTTAATCTTGCTATAAAGGAATATCTAAGCTAATTTATAAAGAAAAAAAGTTTTATTTGGCTCACAGTTCTGCTGGCTGGAAGATTGGGCACCTGCTGAAAGTCTCAGGCAGCTTCCACCCATGGTGGAAGGCAAAGGGGAGCTGGCGTGTTCAGAGATCACATGGCAAGAGAAGAAGCAAGAGAGTGAGAGGGGAGGTACAAGGTGCTTTTAAATAACCAGCTATTGTGAGGACTAACAGAGTAAGAACTCACTTGTTCCCCTCCTTAGGGAGAGCATTAATCCATTCATGAGGGATCCGCTCCTATGACCCAAATGCTTCCCATTGGGCCCCCCCTCTAATACTGGGAACAAATTTCAACATGAGGTTTGAGGGAGCAGACACTCACACTATAGCACCCTTCCTTGTTGCTTGACTCCTGTAATTACATTCCGGCCCAGTCTCCAAGCATTGAAGGGCAGGAGCCTGGAGTTCTAGGGAATTTTTTACTTTTTAGCACTTTGACCTTGGAAAAGTCACTCAAAGACATAATTTTCACACTTGTAAAATAACTCCCACCTCACAGGACTGTGGGGTGAAACAAGGCTATGAAATAGTACTTTGAAAGCTGGAAGCACTAGGTCTGTGCATCTCAACCTCTGTGTTCTCTGTACTCTTTCAAAGATGAGCGTTTGGGGTGGAATGCTTGAAGCCATTAAAGGTGGATCCCCTTTAAAACAAAAGCCACGTTTGGAACATCACAAATCAATCCTTTCTATAAATCACAGGCCCTGGTGGCCTATCTTCTTCGTTTAGCCCAAGTAACTTTTGAAAGGAAAAGGACAAAAGAATAAATAGTCATGGCTGGAGGAAGGAACAGGAGCAGCTCTGAAAGCTGCTCTGTAGCTTGTCTGCATATGGTGTTGGTGACTTGGCAATTATTTGGTTAATTTGATGGTTGTAGACAGACATAAAATAATTATAAGGGGAAACATTAGCTTTAAGACATGATTTGCCTTGATTGGTGGTCTAGAATGATCTAATTATCGAACTAACCAGCAAATCTTCATTTCACTTGAGGCTATATAGAGTTATAGTTGGTTTTATGTCACTGAAAGCAATGTTTAGAAACATATAGTGTATTTCTGGTTTAGTGATAGAGAAGATTTGGTTTTTACAGGTTCTATTTAGAGAGAACACTACATCAAATTCCTAGGCCCTCATCGTATTTCTGTCTGAGGATGTATGTTCTTGTGTTGCCCTGGCATTTAGTGATGGATTATTTAACACTACCACGCAGTCCAAACTCTTCCTCCCCCTCATTTCATTAGTGATGGGAGGAAGATTATGGCTTACAATCATAGTCTTCATAAAAAAGAAAAAGGAAATTGGTTGAATTCTCTCTTATTTATTCATCTCTCTGACTTCCTAAATTTCCCCAATTACTTTTTGGGTTGTGTGCCCGCCAGGGTGGTTAGCATTCTATTGATGTGGCAGTCCATTTCCTGCTCACTGGGCCTTCTGACTGGAGTGCTACATTACTTTCTTTAAATTAAACCTCTTAGAGCCGCCCCTGGAAGTTGGAGTAGCAGTACTCATGGGCCTGACTTACATTCAACTTAGATTCACTGCAGCTACGTGTCCTCTGACGTTAAAATGGCAGCCTTTTCTTCTACGGGCCGGAGGAAGCACAGTGGAAGGCAGAGACACAAAGTGACTCTGCAGTGTGGTGTTCTCAGGGCAAAAGGGTTTTGAATCTAACAGTACAACAAAAGAGTGAAGAGAAAGTGCTTTCTGTCACCCTGGAGAAAAAACTTCTCGCTTTGCCAAAACTCCTCTCTACTTGGAAAGGATGAAGAGCTTTTACAAGTTTGAAAAAAAGAGCAAGGAAATATGGTTCCATTCCCATGTCTGGACCTGCTCTTTCTTGGTGGGTACAGAAGGGCACTGTGCATGTTCAGTCAATTATAAGAAAGAAGCATTTACCAGCGAAAGTGTGGCGTGCTTGGAAAAGGCATGTAGCCTTCCTTTCCCTCCACACAAAAAGTGACAGTTTGGTAGAAGGGAATTTGCTCATTTTGACAGGACAATAGGAGCAGTGTTCTAATTTCCATTGTATTCTTGCTTTAAATTACCCTCCCTTAATGATAAAAGCCTTCCTAGTATAATGAGTACTGAATAAATTCAGCATTAGAAGGACTGTAGATTTCAGATTGTGGGGGTGATCTGGGATTGAAATTCAAATTCAGGTCATTAGAGAAGAGACCAATAATATGGTTCACATGAATCAGCCTGGTTTTTTATAGTACAGTGGTTCTTAAAACGTACAGATGCCAAAATCACCCGGACAGCTTGTTAAAACACCAGGGGAAGGGGGATATTAGTGTCTACTTCACAGATCAGTGGTTCCCAAACTTTGGTGTGTGTCGGAAACACCTGGAGGGCTTGTTATCACATAGACTGCTGGCCCCACCCTCCAGGGTGTGTGTTTCAGCAGGGCCTGAGAATGTGCATTTCTAACAAAGTCTCAAGTGAGGCTGATGCTGCTGGGTTGGGAACCACTTGTTGAGAAACACTGGTAGGGCAGGGCTAGTTAAAATGCCTAAAATCCTGCCCTGTTCTGTATCAAATCTGATACAAAGTAAAAAGTGGAGTTCTGGGCCAACTGCCTGCTAATTGGACTTAACAAGAAGACTGGTATGTGTTGGTCAAGCTGATGGGCTAGGTTCACATCTGGGTTCCAGCTGTTAAAGACGATGTCAGAGGAAAGATTCCTTTATACACTCTGGGGAAGAGATACATAGGAAAAACATAAAGGGGTTTTGAGAATGGTAAAGATATAAATTGGCACAATAGCTTCATATAGGCCCTGTGCGACAGAATAATTTTTCTTCCCCTAATTTTCCCTTCAAAATTCCAAATTATTTGCATATACAAATAATTTATTTATAAAAAGGGTTGGATTTGAGGATACATTATACTCTGTGCCGCTCCTAGGATAAGCCTTGGAGTCATTCCTAAAATGCCTCTTTAGTTAACAGAAAACCACTCTGCTCTGGGCCTCAAGAATTTTGAGATTTTTCCCTCTGGCTAAACGTAACACAGGCAGGCAGGGAATATGCTCAGAATCCAGCCTTACTCCGACGCAAACCACGGGGGTATCAGAGGATGATGGGGTGGAAGAGGACTTAGAGGCCACCTCCTTCAATCTGCTCTTTCTGCAGATAAGTGGACCCAGCCCAGAGCGTTGGAAGGAGGTGACCCTGTGGCAAAGTGCACGGTTCTGACGTGGCTGACCAGCGTGGGCCGGGGAGGGAGAGCTGCAGTGTGAAGAGTCAACACGGCCTGGTCCTTGCCTGTGTCGGTGCCATGGTCGGCACGTGGCCATGCCCGTGCGCCTTGGTTCTGAGAAGAAGAGGGCACCCTGGGTCAGGCAGCTAGAATGTGAAGCATCATCCTTCGGGTTTCACGAGCCCGTAGTCCCATCGGGAGGCCAGCCAACTTGCTGTCTGCTGTGCAGTGTGGGCGAGGAAGTGGGAGGAAAGAACTGGGTGACGAGAGAGTAGGAGGACAAAGAGGAACCGCGAGGAGTGGAAAATTCGTTGAAGGGGGAGAGGAAGAGGCGAGAGAGCCCCAACTTAAAATACACAACTTAAAGGACCCTGCCACCTACAGGGTGCCACCTCCCAGGGACTTTTCCTGTGTTGTCACTTAATCCTCACAGTCCTGTGCTGGCTCTGGGCCTGTCGGCCCTTGTATGTAGCCCCTGCTCCGTGCCATGGGGAGGCCACCCCCGGGACGCATTTCCCAGGCAGTGTCTGCATGCTGTGTCCAGGGGCAGGACTGCAAAGCGGGCGGGAGGGAGAAGTCAGGGAGCCCGACTGCCCCCCTCAGGCGGCTGTTCTGGCACAGAGACGCTGCTTCCTCGGTGGCACTGGACTCCCACGATGCCATCTCCTCTCCTTGTCTTCCCACCCAGGGCCGGTGGTGGCTTCCTCCCATCTCAGCTCCCTCTTCATCTGTGGAAATACTTCCCGGCATTAAGCTCTTTCTATTATAAATACTTACAAGTAGTTTCTGTTTTAGATCCTGACTGATACAAGTTAGGATTATTATTTTTAGTGAATTTATGAATAGACTGAGGATTATATAGGCTAAGTAACTTGTCTGAGGCTACCATGACGAGCAAATGATGGGATCAGTATTCAAAATATGAGAGTGCAGAGTTCATACTCAACACAATAGTATGTGGCCTCTCAGAATGAGGTTTCGGGAATTAAGAAAAAGGAAGAAAAGAAATATCCTTGTGTATGAAACAGTGGTAATAAAAAGAGTGCTGTGAAATGTTGCTTTGACCTCAAGAAAGCAGGTGATCTCTGTGGTAGGGTAAGTGCATGTGTGTGTGCCTGGTGTTCCATGGTCCTAAATCTTGGGGAATTAATTCAACTCAGGCATCAGTGCTAGTCATTTATTATTCCTCATTTTCTTGGTTAATCACAAGGGGTTACTTATTTCCACTCATCTAACTGTAGTTTGTGAAAATGTGGCCGGAGCCTTGCTTTGGAACTCCGGTTGCTATAGAAACCTTTGACTGGAGGTGGATAGATTATGAAGGTTTATTGATGAGAATTTCCCCATTCTACCTCTGGACTCAGTCTGTGTGAGATTCCAAGAAAGGCTCATTAGTTTTTGTATTAGTCAGGGTTCTCCAGAGAGACAGAACCAACAGGATACACACACAGGCACGCGCACACACACACAATTTATGTATGTATATGTAAAAGGAATTGGCTCATGAGATTATGGAGGCTGACAAGTCCCCAGTTGTGGGTTGGTAAGGTGGAGACCCAGGACAGCTGATGGTGTAGTTCCGGTCAGAATGCTGACAGTCTTGAGACCCAGAAAGAGCCGATGTTTCAGTTTGAGCTTGAAGGTAGGAAAGAATTGATGTCCCAGCTCAAGGCATTCAGGCAGGAGTTCCTTTTTACTCTTGGGCAGATCAGTCTTTTTGGTCTATTCGGACCTTCAACTGACTGGATGAGGCCCACTCATGTTAGGGAGGACAATCCACTTTCCTCAGTCTACCCACTTGTCTTCGTCCATCTGTGTCACTATAAAAGAAAACCCAAGTCTGGGTAATTTGTAAAGGAAAATGGTTATTTGGCCCACAGTTCTGCTGGCTGGAAGACTGGGCATCTGGTGAAGGCCTCAGGCTGCTTGCACTCATGCTGGAGGGGAAAGGGGAGCCGGCATGTGCAGAGGTCACACGGCAATAGAGGAGCCAAGAGAACATGAGAAGGGAGGTCCCAGGCTTTTTTTAATATCCAGCTCTTGCAGGATCTAATAGAGTGAAAACTCACTCGTTACCTTGAGGACAGCACCAAGCCATTCATGAGAGGTCTGCCCCCATGACCCAAACACCTCCAATTATGCCCCACCCCAACCTTGGGGAGCCAATTTCAACATAAGGTTTGGAGAGTCCAAACTATAGCACCATTCCAATGTTAATCTTGTCCAGAAAAACACCCACAGACACATCCAGAATAATACTTGACCAAATGTCTGGGAACCCTGAGGTCCACACAAGTTGATACATTAAATCAACCATCACAGTTTTATCACTGAAGGCTGACTTTTCAGCCTGGTCATTTTGTAACAAAAGCTGATGGTTCTGTCTTCAATCAACCCTGTAAAACTCTGCTCTTCAGGCCTCAAAGGAGAATGTGTCGTTGAACTGACTGCTGTCTGGCTCCTTCCTTGGAGATCTGTCTTGAATGCCTATTGGAGAGTCACTTAATATTTGAAAGATAGAAGGCATTGGTTCTCAAAGTGTGGTCTCCTGAGCAGCAACGTCAGTATCAGCTAGGGAATTGTTAGCAGTGCACATTCTTGGGCCCACCTCAAGACCTATTGAATCAGAAACTCTGGAGGTGGGGCCCAGAACTGTGTTTTAACAAGCCCCTCCCAGTTGATACTGACACATGCTCACATTTGCAAACTAGTGGGCTATGCTATGGCAGTGTTTCTCAAACAGAAATCTATGGACCCTCTATGGGTCAGCAAATGTATTCTTTTTTTTTTTTTAATAACTAATAATGGCAGCTACCATTTTTATTTTTATTTTTATTTTTTATTTCAGCATATTATGGGGGTACAAATGTTGAGGTTACGTACATTGCCCTTGCCCCCCTCCCCGCTCCCGTCTGCCCGACACCCTATAAATGTTGTTCCTGTGTGTCCACTTAGGTGTTGACCAGCTAATACCAATTGGCTGGTGAGTACATGTGGTGCCTGTCCATCCATTCTTGGGATACATCGCTTAGTAGAACGGGTTTCAGCTCCATCCAGGAAAATACAAGAGGTGCTATATCACCATTGCTTCTTATGGCTGAATAGTACTCCATGGTATACATATACCACATTTTATTAATCCACTCGTGTATTTGATGGGCACTTGGGTTGTTTCCACAACTTTGCAATTGTGAATTGTGCTGCTATAAACATTCGAGTGCAGGTGTCTTTTTTATAGAGTGTCTTTTGTTCTTTTGGGTAGATGCCCAGTAGTGGGATTGCTGGATCGAACGGTAGATCTACTTTTATTGCTTTAAGGTATCTCCATATTGCTTTCCACAGGGGTTGCACTAGTTTGCAGTCCCACCAGCACTGTAGGAGTGTTCTTATCTCTCCGCATCCACGCCAACATTTATTGTTTTGTGACTTTTTGATAAAGGCCATTCTCACTGGAGATAAGCAATATCTCATTGCGGTTTTGATTTTCATTTCCCTGATGATTAGAGATGTTGAGCATTTTTTCATATGTTTCTTGGCCATTCTTCTGTCTTCTTTTGAAAAGTTTCTGTTCATGTCCTTTGCCCACTTTTTGTAGGGTTGTTTAATTTTTCCTTGCTGATTTTCCTAAGTTCCAAGTAGATTCTAGTTATCAGCCCCTTATCAGATGTGTAGCATGTGAAAATTTTCTCCCATTCTGTAGGTTGCCTGTTTGCTCTCATGACAGTTTCTTTGGCTGTGCATAAGCTTTTTAGTTTGATCAGGTCCCATTTATCTATTTTTGTTGTTGCTGTGATTGCCTTTGGGGTCTTCTTCATAAATTCTTTGCCTAGGCCAACATCTAGGAGAGTCTTCCCAACGTTTTCCTCTAGAATTCTAATAGTTTCATACCTCAGATTTAAGTCTGTTACCCAGCGTGAGTTGATTTTTGTGAGAGGTGAAAGGTGTGGATCCTGCTTCAGTCTTCTACATGTGGCTATCCAGTTTTCCCAGCACCATTTATTAAATAAGGATTCTTTTCCCCATTGTATGCTTTTGCCTTGCTTTGTCGAAGATTAGATGGCTATAAGAAGATGGTTTGATATCTGGGTTCTCTGTTCTATTCCACTGGTCGATGTCCCTGTTCTTGTGCTAGTACCAAGCTGTTTTAATTACTATAGCCTTGTAGTATAATTTGAAGTCTGATAAATTGATACCTCCCATTTTGTTTTTATTGCGTAGGATTGCTTTTGCTATACGGGGTCTTCTCTTGTTCCATATGAAGCGTAGAGTTATTTTTTCTATATCTGTGAAAAATGATGGTATTTTAGTAGGAATTGCATTGACTCTGTAGATCACTTTGGGTAATATAGACATTTTAACAATGTTGGTTCTGCCAACCCACGAGCATGGTATGGTCTTCCACCTGTTTACGTCCTCTGCTATTTCCTTTCTCAGTGTTTCATAGTTCT